>JAAGAY010135454.1:0-29338 GCA_011801015.1 Ardeotis arabs | reverse complement strand
CGAGATATCTGCCTTTTGTACTGCGACAGGACATTAATAGTAATTATTCTGCTTTGTAATTGGAGCTTTAAATACTAATTCAAACAGCCAGAGGAAAACCAATTAGTGCTAATTTATCTCTATGTGTTTTGGAGAGCCTGTGTCTGTCATACTGTGAAGAAATAGGTTGGTAATTAGTACAGTTGGGTGGTAGATAGAAGTAATTATCAGATTCTTTCATGTTCTTTAAAGGAAAAAAAAAAAAATCTAAAGGCTGCGTGACTCTTCTTTGCCGAAGAAGTTTGCACCTCGAAGGAAGGCAGCGCGTGGTCCCAGCCGGCTCCGGGCTCCTTGCTCTGCGCGAGGGTCCTGGCCAGGTCTGGCGGCACCTTGTGCCCCACCAAGCCACAGCCCATTCCAGCACCAGGACACCTCGGGCACGGCTGGAGCATCCACGGCCTCGCCCGCTGGGTTGAGCTGGGGCAGGGGCGGTGGGGTGTCCTCGGAGGCAGCGAGCGGGACCGGCACGGGTGGGAACGCCGGTGACAAAGGCGTCAATGGGGACAAGCGTGCCATACCTTTGTGTACGGCCAGAGGAAGTCTCCCCTCAGCCCAGGCGTGACTGAGCCCCGCGCCGCGCGCTTGAGCCGTACCCAGCTTGGCTGAGCCGTGCCACCTGTGTTTGAGACGTAGCCAACGTGTTTGAGCCAAGAGCTGTGCGTTCGAATCCTGCCCTGTGCCTTTGAGCTGTACCGAGGTGTGTCAATCCCACCCTATGGATTTGAGCCGTACCCAATGTGCGTGAATCCCACCCTACGGACTGGAGCCACATCCTATGCATTTGAGCCATACTCTATTGCCTTCACAAGAAGGACATGGACCAGTTGGAGAGGGTCCAGAGGAGGCCGTGCAGATGATAAGAGGGCTGGAGCCCCTCTGCTGTGAGGCCAGGCTGGGAGAGCTGGGGCTGTCCAGCCTGGAGAAGAGGAGGCTCCGGGGAGACCTTAGAGCGGCCTCCCAGTGCCTAAAGGGGGCTGCAGGAAAGGTGGGGAGAGACTCTTCAGCAGGGCCTGGTGTGACAGGACAAGTGGTAATGGTTTCAAAATAGAGGGGGGTAGATTCAGATTAGATATTAGGAAAAAATTGTTTACGGGGCTCTGAGCAACCTGATCTGGTGGGAGATCATAGAATCATAGAATCATAGAATGGTTAGGGTTGGAAGGGACCTCCAAAGGTCATCTAGTCCAACCCCCCTGCAAGGAGCAGGGACATCCCCCACTAGATCAGGTCCCTGCTCCTTGCAGATGGGTTGGACTGGATGGGCTTTGAAGGTCCCTTCCAACCCAAACCATTCTATGATCCTATGATTCTACGATCCTATATGATCCTATGATTCTATGATTCTATATCCTATGCCTTTGAGCCATACTTTACGCTTTTGAGCCCTATCCTACACTTTTGAGCCGTACCTTGTGCATTTTAGCCATACTCTATGCATTTCAGCAAGACCCTACGTGTTTGAACCCAAACCTCTGCGTTCGAATCCTACCCTACGTGTACGAATCCTACCCTACGCATTTGAAGCGTACCCTATGCATTTGAGCCGTGCCTCACGTTTCTGGGTCCTACCCTAGGTATTTGAGCCGTACCCTACGTGTTTCAACCAAAACCTGTGTGTTTGAGCCAGATCCTATGCGTTTCAGCCGCACTTTGTGCATTTTACTTGTACCCTATGCATTTGGGGGGACATTGGCGGTGGCCAAACGGCTGCTGTCCCCATCATCTCTGTCCCCATCGTCCCTGTCCCCATTGTCCCTGTCCCCATCATCTCCTGGCGCCGTTACGTTGCTGCCCAGGAGGAAGCAGCAGGTTCCTCGAGGACACCGGCCCTGCCACATGCTGCTCTTTTTATTTTTTAATTTTTTTTTCCCTCTTATTGGCTAAGAGAATTAGGTTTTCTGTGCAGGGAGGGTTTGGTTTGTGGCTACTTCTATCTCCCACCCCACAGAGCGCTATTAAAAAAAATAAATAATTCATAGAGGAGTTGTTCACCCCACCAGGACGTCAGGCCGAGCCAGACCGGGAGTGCAGGAGGATCTGCAGGAATTCATTAATGGCCCATTCTGGATTTCCTTTTCTCTTTAAAAACCCAGTGGAGTTACCTTGGTAATAATAAAGTGCACGATTCCAGGAGGGGAGCAGATTCTTATTCTGATTAAACGGATTTCTCCTCCTCCCTTCCTTACCCCTTTTATTCCTGCCAATTTAAAATTTTTGTTTAGGGAAGAAAAAAAAAATTATAAGCAAATGCTAATGATGGAAAAAAGCACATTTTTTAGAGGGAGGGGAGAAAATGCCATTGGAGGTCTTCTATACGAAGAGCTGCCGGGGGGCACAATATATCAAAGAAAATATAATACACCCAGGTTAAAGCTAATGATTGCCATATAATTAGACGTGAACCATTGTGCTATAAATGTGTATTCTTCAGCGTGCTGTGATTTTACTGTAAAAGAGAGAGAGAGCGAGCGAACACGCGAGAGAAAGAAAGACAGAAAAACACAGAACCCAGCAACATACTATAAAAAGCACTCTGTTGACTTTTCTGCTGTTTAGTATTCCTTGCCCGTACTCCCCCGGGAGTATGTAATTAGTGCTTTATGAAGAGTGCATTTAAAGCAGTTTAATATTCACCTCATTCAGTCTGAAACAATGTGATCACTGCTTAGACAAATCACTGCTCCTTACTGACATCCTCTGTCAGTACATTACCTCTGAAAAGACCTTTCAAGAGGCTGGGATGTTAATTAGTTGTCTATCATGTATAAACAGAGCAGTGAGCAGAAGGGCTGCACCAGGCCAAAGACACACAGGGAAATACTGGAAACACTTTTTTTTTCTTTTTTTTTCCCTCCCCCTTTAATGAAAATTCCTGGCTTTCTCATCCCCCGCTCCCCGGTTTGCTGGCGCTTCGCGGAGTTTTGTGTGGCCTGGAGTGGAGCCTGGGTTTCCCTGCTGCTGGGTGCCCTCCTGGGGATGCTGAGCCAGCCCGGCCCCGCGGCTTTCCACCGCCCCGGCTCCGCGGGCGAGGTGCTGCCGGATGCCGGCTGGCCCATGGAGCATCCTCTGCTCCGCTGGGCACCTGCTGAGCTGCCCTTGGTGTGAGCATCCCAGTCAACATCCCAGCCCGCATCCTAGCCCTGCATCCTGGTCCTTGTATCCCAGTGCTACATCCCAGCCCTGCATCCCAACCCTGCATCCTGACTCCACATCCTAAGCCTGCATCCTGGTCCTTGCATCTCAGCCCTGCATCCCAACCCCACATCCCAGCCCTGCATCCTCATCCTTGCATCCCAGTGCTACATCCCAACCCTGTATCCTGGTCCTTGCATCCCAACCCTGCATCCCAGCCCTGCATCCCAACCCTGCATCCCTGTGCTATATCCCACCCTCACATCTCAGGCCCACATCCAAACCCTGCATCCCAATGCTACATCCCAAATCTGCATCCCAGCCCTCCATCCTAATCCTGCATCCCTGTGCTGTATCCCAGCCCTGCATCCTGGTCCTTGCATCCCAGTGATACATCCCGACCCCACAGCCTAACCCTGCATCCTGGTCCTTGCATCCCAGCGCTACGTCCCAATCCCTGCATCCCAGCTCTTCATCCCAACCCTGCATCCCAACCCCCCATCCTAACCCTGCATCCTGGTCCTTGCATCCCAGCCCTGCATCCCAATGCTATGTGCCAAATCTGCATCCCAGCCCTCCATCCTAATCCTGTATCCCTGTGCTATATCCCAACTCTGCATCCCAGCCCCACATCCCGGTGCTACATCCTGTCCCTGTATCCTGGTCCTGCATCCCATCCCTGGGGTGCCCTCCCAAGCAGACAGGGATATGCAGCCGAATTCCCCTTGGCTCCTGAGTCCTGCATTGCCATTCCCTTTGGAAGTGCGAAGCCGCCATACTTCGCCGAACATGGATGCATTAATCCTGCCTAACGAGCTGTCTGAGCTCGGCAGGACGGGACGGGACAGGAGACCCCCAATCTCCCACGGCAGCACCCCACCATGGTTAGGGATATTCCCATCGGGAAACGGGCACGGCGATGCCGCCGGGCTGGGGATTGGACCGGGTGCCTGCCAGCACGGGAAGGTGCTTTCATCCCTGCGCTGACACCGGTTTAGTGACTGAACACGCTGAACCAGCGCTTCTGCACCTATAAAACGTGGTTACTGACACCCACCCACTTTTCTTGGGAATGAATGGCTGGAAAATACTATCGGAAAAGGAAATATTGCTGTTTAAAACGCAGTTTGGCTTAGCACGGTGGCTTTACCCAGCACGTAGACCCCTTGGTTGCACCCCGATGTGGCTTTTTCGCCGTTCACAGAGACTCTTTCCATTTTCCGTCGCCGCACCCCGCTGTCCCGGGTTAAACGTCTGGCGGATGACGGCGGCCGCCTCACCCTGCCTGCCCCCAGCTTTATCTTCTCAGGGAAATCCAGCAGATCGGGGGCATCGCTCGGCCCCCCATCCGGCCGTGTGCCCGCAGGATGCTCCCCGCGGGCTGCCAGCCCCCAGCCCTCCTTCCCCAGGGGCAGCTTCTCCATCCCGCGCATCCCCACATCCCGCTGTGTCCCTCAGCATGGCCCCGGTGTCCCCACCCTGTGCCCCCTCGCTGGGTGCGGCGGGTGCAAGGTGGGTGCAAGGCACCGTTCCGGGAGCTGGTCCCGGCTCCTCAAGCCCGGTGTCTGTGGCGGGGATGGAGGAGCGGGAGCCGTGGGAATCCTATTACCGGTCTCCATCTGGCAGCCCTCCTTTGCTCACCCCGGGCGCTTGTGAGCCAAATCCAGCAAATCCAACACTTCCCGGGGCCTCGCTCCCCCGCGGAGGTGTTTAAGGGGCAGGCGAGGTCTGAGGTGGTCCTTTCCCTTTGACAAGGAGTAGACATGGACCGTTGCTCACCCTGCTCTTGGTGAAGGCTTGAAACCACAGCTATTTTTGGGTGAGAGCCCCCTGCACCCCGTGGCCGGGCATGCGTTCCCCTGGCAGGGTGGGGACACGCCGAGCATCCCCATGGGACGTCATCCCACCTGCCTGGCCACCGAAAGGCAGCTTCACTCCCTTCCCACTTGGGATTTTTCCCCATTTCTCTCCCTTTTCCACCAGTTTGCTTCCCCGGCTCTCTTAGTCACGAAGGTGAGGCGCTGACAGAGACAAAGACATCAAAAACAAGAGGTGACGAAACGCCGGGAATAATTAAGTTGCACTAAATCGCTGGGCCCCGGCGGCACCCTGCCAAAGCGCTGAGGAAACTGGAGCACGAAGGAGCTGAGTTATTATTAATAATCACCAGCGCCCTCGCGAACAAACAACCTATTTTGCACCTCTCCGTACCAAAGGAGCGGGATGGGAGCAGCCGTAGGGAACCGGGATGGGGTGAGGACCATCGGCACGGGGGACAAGAGCCCTGGGTCTTCTTCTCGCCGGTGCACGGCATTTCACGTCCCGTGGTGCGCGGGCACACACGGGACCGGATCCGTCCCGCGGCCATCGAGCATGGGCCGGGCTGGGCCGGCCACGCCACGGGCGACCCTGGCGGGGCCAGAACACGTCTGCTCCCACCGCGCATCCTCCGCGCAACCCCGAGCCTTACGTAAGGGCGGCCTTATCCGTTCCCGGTGCGTGGGCGAGCCCGCTAGCCCCGGGGCTGGGCATTGCACAGCTCCCTGCTTGCAGCTTGTTTTGCACCGTGCATGCACTGTGCTGCGGTCGCATGCCGCGCGATACCCGACGGGCAGCTGATAGCGGGCCAGCGTGCGGCCGGCGGAGCCCCCCCAGCCTTGCAAGGTGTTTGGGATGCATTTTCCATGCGTGGTGCTGGGATTTCACCCTTCGCAGCCGTCGGGAAGGTGCTGCTGGTTGGGCAGGACTTTGCTCCTCCACAGCTCCCTTGGGGTCTCACCTCGTGGACCCGCTTTAAGGACCGAGAGAAGCCCCCCGGCGCTGCTCGCTGCTGGAGGTGCTGGTGGGAGGGATGCTCCGGCTCCCACAAGCCTTTCTGGGTACCACCACACTTTTTGGGGAGAGAAAAGAGACGTCAGTGCAAAAACTCCTTCTCCAACAAGCGTGGAATTGGTGGCTTTACATCGCGCGGCTCGTTTTAGGGTCTGACCACGCTTGGCTCCATCTCTACGAGACCCCGGGCCAGCTCTTTGCAGGGTTTGGGGCTCATTTCAGATCCCACCTGGCTGTGGGCAAAGCCCCAGCTCCCGCCGGCATGCGTTTCGTCAGGGGAACCGTCCCATCCTGGCCAAAACTGGGGTAAACCCAACGGTGTCGAAATTTCAGAGCGCTGTAAATCTAATGTGTTTGTAAAACCTTTAAGCCTCCATCTGCAACGCACAGGTAAACCTTTAATTCCCTGGCAATACAAAGCTAACTCCCAGCTAAATCCTAAATTCTTGCACGCCGTGGCCCTGTGAATTTGGCTCTCTGCAGCATCCACGCTCTTCGGATGCGGTCTGTGTGCTCCCGGCGGAAAAATCCCCCAAAATAGCTGTGCCCCAGGTTCTGGTGCTTTCACTCAGTTTGTTCAAAATTTTTGAAGCGCCTTTTGCATCTCTTGAAAATAGAAATAACGCCATATAACATCGTTGGCGCTTGTTGAAAGGTTTTCCCCCTGGATTCTGCTGGAGCCGATCCCTGTGCAGCCGTGGAGAGACCCAGCCAGCGCGGAGCAGGCGGTGGGGCTGCAGAGGGAAGCCCGACGGGTTTGGGAGCTCGTCAACGTGCTGATGACAGCTCTGGGGATTGCTCCACGTGTTGTACAACGCGGGTCCTGGCTGCTGGGAGAACGTTTCCCAACCTGACGAAACCTGTACGGACGACCACCCTTTCTTAAGCAATTTTCCTGACTCAAGATCCCACCCCAAGCCAGCGGGAGATGGCTCTCTGCTGCCTCTTACAAAACATCTCCATCCAAACAGGTTTCCTCATTAATCCCTCTTCCAGAGATTTTTATTTTGTCTCACCTGGACGAATCCAGGTGAGACACGGGGAGGGACGTTCCGCCAACGCCGGGGGATGCTTAGCCTTTTTTTATATTAGTGGCCCAAATATTATCATGGAATAGCATCATGGAATGGTTTGGGTTGGAAGGAACCATTAAAGCCCATCCAGTCCAACCCCCCTGCAAGGAGCAGGGACATCTCCAACCAGATCAGGTTGCTCCCGTCCAACCTGGAGCAAACCAGGAGGACAACACCGTGTCCACCT
This sequence comes from Ardeotis arabs, assembly GCA_011801015.1. Lineage (NCBI taxonomy): Eukaryota > Metazoa > Chordata > Aves > Otidiformes > Otididae > Ardeotis > Ardeotis arabs. The sequence goes on along the minus strand of JAAGAY010135454.1, from coordinate 22,075 downwards.
CCCCTGCATTTACGGCAGATTTCTAAGGGGGAAATACTTTGACAAATACTTTGAAAAGTTGTTAATTTATTTCAGCGCTCAGCGAACGGTCCTGGTGGGCTAAACCCCATCCGCAACATCTCCTGAACGTTGCATGGAAACATCTGCGGTGGCTTCTAGATGCTTACAAATTCATTTCTCCCTCTCGGGGCCGACTCGCGTGGGTCCCCTGCGAGCGGGCGCCGGCAGGCGAAGGGTTACGCAGCCCCATCTGCTCGGCTCCCCGTTTCACAAGGGCGGGTTGGGAGTTTTCCGAGGAGTTTCAGACAATGAAGGTGTGTCTGCGCTGGGTGCCTGGTTCGCCCGTTGCGTAGGCGTCGGGTTCAGCGCCGTCTTGTCAACACTTGAATATGTTGAGCATCACTCACGGGGCATTCTGTAAGAAACCTATTAAGTTAATTACCGAGGCTTGGTGTGTGTGTGTGTGTGTGAGAGCGAGTGTGTGCGCTTCTCCTGTAAAAAATTTGGCTTTCTTCGTTGCAAGACGCTTCTGATGCAAGCCCCGGCCTCTTGGCGCGATGACATCTCGTCTGGGGCTGTAACTGATACAGGGCTCGCGGCACGCCGCCGGCAAGCCGGTCGTGGGGTCGAGGGGTAGGACCCAGCCCACCCAAACCTGCTGTAGTGGCCCTGGTGAGGAGTTAGGATGTCGACGGCTCCTAAATCTGGGGGATTTGAGCTGGGACCAGGCTGCGCAGGGCCAGCCCGAGCACCCCTGTGTGTAACAGCGGCTCTCGCGCTTGGCTCGTGTCATCATTTCTGTTCTGTCCAAATACCTGGGAAAATCCAATTTTGACCCCTTGGATTGGGAAGAAGGCTGGGAAAGGAGCTCTTGGCTTTTATATTTGCACCGCCACCCGCAAGTGGCCTGAAATAATTGGGGCTGGAGCGGGGGGAGCGATGCCAAAATGTGTTTGTGCTGCCCAGCCCCAGCCTCGCCATCGCCTCCCGACTTTCCCCGCGTCCTCGCCTGGCTACGTCGAAACGGGGCCGCTGCACAGTTCAGTGGCCCCAAAATGTGTTAAAAAAAAAAGTTTTCCCTTCCCGGAGCCCAGGCCAGGGTAGGGAGCAGGGTGAGTGCTGGCTCTTGGCTCCCAGGGTGGTTTTTATTTTTGGGGGAGGCGCGCGGGGCATTGCACAAACAGCCCCCGGCGCTCGCACGCGCCCCAGGTAAGGCGGCTTGGCCCCCTCCTTTCCGCCTCGGGAGCATCCCACGGGAGCCCGGATCCGGTGGACTTTTATGGAAGAAAGGGAAGTCCATGGCACCGCCGGAGCTGCCTTGGCAGCCGCAATGCTGAGCGCCCGCCAGCCGCGCAGAACCGGCCGCCGCCGCCGTTAACCCCTCATCCTCGGGAGGGGCGATGCCAAATTCCCGCCTGCACGGCACGGTAGCGGGTCTGCCTTCAGCTGGGAGCTGTGGGATGCTCGGCGGCAAGGAGAAGGTGCTCCCGGCTCTTTCTCATCGTCTAAATGGACGCAGAGGGCACGTCAGCGTCCCAAAGCTCTCATCCTTCAAAAACCACCCCCCTTCTTGAAAAAAATAAGGAGGAGGAGGGAAGCGAGGGGGAGAACTCGCGCTGCTCCGGCGAAGGATGTTTCCTGTTGGAGTTTCTCCCGTCCCAGGGGCAGTTCTGGACTCTCCCTCCGCATGCTGCCAAGTCTCGCCGTCAGGAAGCGGCCTGGGGGGGCCGGGGGTGGGAGGGACGGCGAGGCCGAGCCCGCTGCAGCCCGGATGCGACGGAGAGGGCCAAATAGCACGTTCCCCTCCCGACGGGTCCCAGCCGGGGCCTTCGTCATCAGATGCGGAGGGGAGATTTTTTTTTGGCCAACGGAAGGCAAGAGAATTAAAAAAAAAAAAAAAAAAAAAAAAAATTAAAGAAAAAGTCAACCTCCCCCAACCCCACGCTCCTTCCCCAGCGCTCCCATCAGATTAGCGAAGCCAAAATAGCCAAGTTGGCCCAGAGCGGTAGCCGGGCTGGCACGCGCGGGCTTTGATCCGCCCCCGCGCCCAGGAAGGTGGCTGGCCCGGGGATCAGACACCCCAGGGAGGAGGAATTTGCCGGGGAGGTTTGCGGCGTGCGCGCACCCGTGGCCGCCATCCAGCCCTGAGGTGCCCCCCCTGCCCCTTGCTGGGCTGCCGGGGTGGGATGCAGCATCCCCGTCGTCACCAGGGATGGGATGTGCATGGCATCCACCCTCCCAATTGCCGGGTCCTGTTCGTGGTCATCGCTGGTATCGCCCCCCAAAATCTGGGCTCGTGCCCTGGTTTTGTGCCCTGGGCTTTCAACCCCAGTCGTCGCTGGCGCATCAGCACGGACCCGGCCTTTGCGTCACGTCAGCCGTGCAAAAACTCGCTTGGAAACGTAGGATCTCTCTGGAGAGTCGGGAGGGGATGTTTTTTTGGGAAGGGTGGCTGGAAAACAGCAGGATTTTCTGTGCTTTGCAGCACGAGATGAGGTGGCGGGGCTGTATTTTTCATCCGTCGTGTCTGAGAGCAGCCATGGCGCATCCTGTGTGCCGAGCATCGCCGCATCCAGCGCCCACCGGGCTCCTGCCCTCCTCATCATCCCTTCCCCTCGGACCGGATGCTTGGAGCATCTCCGCCAGCCTGGTGGTGCCTCGCGGAGGGATGTGCGGTCCAGGCGTGAGGTGTTCGTGCCCACAGACTTATTTATTACTGGTTTACTGCTGCTTGGACAGCGGCACTGCTGGGAATGGGCAAAAATAAAAAAGCAAATCCACTCCCATCCCCAAAGGCGAAGCAGCCGGCAGAGTCTCCCCGGGATGCATCCTTCGCCCGGCCCGCGCCTGGCCCCGGGGGAGGGTTTCAGTGTAGGCTCCGCTCTCGTCTGCACAGAATCGGGCTACGGGCCTTGAAAGGACTGAATTAGGCAAAATTTGGTGGTTCTCCAAGAATCCTCCGGAAATCTGCCGCTGGAAAAGCAAGCTCATCTTAAAGCTACACGCACGCAGAGCAAACAAGTTTTCCACTCTCAAGGACTGGAGATTTGGGATGGAAAGACCTTTTCGGTCCTACCCAGCCCTTTTTTTTTGGCTGGTTCAAGTGCGTTCCCTGCGCTGAAATTGTGGGGACTTTGCTGGTGGCATTGAAACCTCTCGTGGTGCACCTTGGCGTCGTCACTGTGTTTTGCAGGTGCAAAACTGGGGGCGATGCCCCAGTGAGGGGACGTCGAGGGGCACCTGGGCTCTGTGGGGTGAATGGGGGGAGATTCCGGAGAAGGACTGGGTTTGCACCACAGCCCAGTGTGGCCGTGAGGAGTGATGTGCAGAAGTGGGCCGGTGGCTGCTGGGAGAAGTGGTGTCACAAGTGGGACATTTGAGCAGTGCCGCCCTGCCACAGCGAGCAAAAACTCGGCCAGGAGCAAAAACGACCCTTCCTCTTCTGCCCCCACAGCCCCTCAGCCATCCTCAGGCCTTCCTTCTCCTCCTCCTCCTCACCCACCACATCCCACCCCAGCAACGCAGCCTCAGTCATTATCCCACCGGCACCGAGGAGGCAGTGGATGCTTGGGGGGGGTCCCGGCTGCATGGCACGTGGGACGAAGCCCACCCCAGCCCTCCCCTTGGCGGGCCAGTGGCGGGCCAGCGGGTCAGGGTGACTCATCCAGCAGCCAGCTCCAGCCGCGAGCTCGCCCGCCGTTGCGACACCGCCGGGATATTCAACCCAGCCAGCCGCCGAGCCCGGCATCCACTCCGCTTCCTAACACGCCCCTGGGGTTGCTATCAACATCCCTGTTGTTCTTAGCGATCGCATCCATCATTTATCATCCCGGTTTACACCAGAGGCCCGGGGGCTGGGAGACGGGGCGTGACCGCGCGGGACGCGATTGCGATGCTCGCTGAAAGGGTCTTTTTTTGGGCACAGCGAGCCCCACCATGCACGGCTACCTGCTCCAGTTTTCGGCCACCGTGAAGGAAAGCAAGGCAGAGCTGGTAGAGACCCCTTCCACAAATCGATTTAACTCATCTTTTTATTCCACTGGTGCAATTCTTCGGCTCACACACACCCCGGCGCTTCTCCGCCGGAGAGCAAGGAGAGAAGAGGCAGCAGGAAAACTCCCTCATGCAGTTTTTTGGCAAGCCGGCTAACCTCCACTCCCAGATCCATCGCTTAGACCCACGCAGCGCGCGTCCCGGCAAAGCCACATCTGGCGGCTGCACATCTGGGGCCGGAGCCCCAGCATCCTTCATCCCGTTCCCCCCCTCCTCTCCATCCCAGCACTGTGTAATAATCGCAGGTGTTTGAAAAAAAGCCAAACCTTCCTTTTTTTTTTTTTTTTTCCCAACAGAAGTGGTTGGGCTGAAGTTTCCAAACCCTCCAAGTGTCATCACGGCCTCCGCCCCGCTGGCGCGGACCCCTCACCTACATCGTTTAGGGAAGGTGCAGATAGGCAGAGCCCACATGCCAGCAACGCCTAAGCCGGTCGCTGGCTGGAAATCCACCCGGCACAGCCCCCCTCTTTGGAAAAGGGACATTCTGGTGCTCAAAATGCCGCCCTCGGGTTCTAGGAGCGGGGACGGAGCCCGGCGGCGGTCTCTGCAGCGTGCGGATCCCAAGCGGCTTGGGTTATTAAATGCAGCGTTTTGTCTCCCTGCTGCTTTCCTGCTCCTAGATTAAAAAAATCGTGCAAAGAGCCAAGCACCGAGGTGATTTATGTTTATTTTTGCTTACTTAATAGCCCTCTAGCATGTCCTTCCCTGGGGCGTTAGGGTGTATCAGACAAGCGTTAATTTAAATCACAACTGAGGCTGATATTTATTTTTTAATATATTTTTATGGTAGCCTTCCCCATTTATAGCCATCTAGAAAAAAAAAGCCAGGCCACACCAAGAAGCCGTAATTGCTACCTAATAATCCCAAAAGAAATTGAGGTGAATTGTTGGGGATGCTGACCCCGGAATGCCGGAGCATCATCGGAGCGGTGACATCCTGGCGTGGCCACCCGGTCCTGCTCCAACCTGGGCAGAGCAACAGGACCTCTCGAGGTGGGCTCGCGGGGAGCTTTCCCAGGGGCTCTAACGAGCCTCGGTTCATTATTTTTGGACAAGACCGTGCAGCGCATCGGTGTGGATGCTGATATTAAAAATGCCAATTTTCGGTGCTTTTAGCAGCGTGGGTCCATGAACAGGCGGATCCGCCGGCAGCAGGGTACTGATCCACCCAGATTTAGCTTTTCCAGGTTCTGGACCTGCCCTAAAGAGCAGTTCCTCATGGAAAGAAATGCACCTTTCCCACTTTTTCTGCACCTGGAAGTGGCTTGGGTGTCATTTAGTAAACTTTTGTGCTTGGACTGCCAGCAAACAAGCCAAATATCGCCTGGAATGATGAAATTCTGTAAGAATTTAAGGAAATAAAAATAATGGGTGATGGGTGATGGGGGACCGGCAGCTGGGGCCACTGCATGTGTTGGGGACTGGACGTCGCCGGAGCCTGCGGAGAGGAGCAGGAGGGTCCTGAGCAGTGAACTCATCTCCTGTTGTTTGCACGCGTGAAATGCAAAGCGGCTGGGCAATTAAAAATTGGGTTGGAGGCGCGGGGTAACCGTGAGACGCCAGGGATCGTTTCTGCCTGGGGTCTGGGGTCGCCTGTGCCACGTCTCCAGCTGTGCCAGGGGAGCGAAACCAGCTCGGAGCAAAAGCCCAGGGCCCTGAGTCATCCCGAGGATCCGGGAACTGGGGCTCCGGGGAAGCACCGGAGAGCAGGAGGCTGAGGATAACATCTGGGGTTGGGAAAGCTGGCCTGGCTCCGGCGGGAAGGGGAGGTTCTCTGGGTTTGGGGCGCAGTGGGATCCAGCACTGGGCTTGGGCGTGGGTTTATCTGTGGCCTCAGTATGCAACCCTCCGACCGGATTTGGGCGTGTGAGGCCGAGCACGGACCGGGGATGCCGGGGAGCATCCGCACTCCCGGTGTGCACCAGCTCCCTGCAAACCTCCTTTGCTGTGAGCACTCGGGGTCTCTTCCCACCGTCGCCTGTGCTAAGTTATTCCATGCCCCGGGAATCTGGTGTTAAAACCCTTTTCTGAGTGATACCGTAGCTGGGAGAGACCCTTCCCCACCATGCCCTTCCCCTCCCAGCCCGAGGTGACATCCCCACCTTGGTGGGCTTTTCTTCCACAAACTCCCTCAACATTTTTTTCTGTATTTTTCTGTTTCTACTAATTCCTTTCCTGATGGAGAGAACGCAACGTGGATGCGCCAAGCTTTAATCCACTGGCATAACGACGTTGGCATAATGGGATGTGACATTTATGATTAAAAAAACCCAATTTGCATGGTAGGGGCTGACAGTCTCCTTCGGGCGCGAAAGCCTGGCTTGACGGTGATGGGAAAAGCAAGGGTGGTCTGGAGCGGCTCCGGTGCCGGCAGCCGTGCCGGCAGGGAGAGGGTCGGCACGGCGTGGGTGAGCCGGGGTGGTTCGGGATCATCCCGTTGCCCCAGCGTGGGGATCGGTGTGGAAGCCAACTGGAACAGGAATGGGCAGCTGAGCTGGGGAATGCTGGAGTCTGGGAGTGCTGGGAGCTCGCCGGGCCCTGCCCTGCTCTCTCATGGCCTCCCTCCATGCCGAAATAATTGGAGGGAGAGTTTCTCTTGGATCAGGTTTACTTTTCTCACATGCTTTTCACTGGAAAGCTCGGAGCAGGATGAGCCGGACCGCTCCTGGAAGCTGGGGTGGGAGTGATCCTCCCCACTGGAGCTGGCTTTGGAAAACCCAAAGCGTGCGCCTTCCATGGCAAGGGCATGGTCGAACAGATCCGCGCCCGGCCGCAATTAACATCTTAGCCCTTTATTCTCCGTTCAAGCCTCCACTCTGCTTGCAGGAGGCTGGATTGCCATCCCGGTGGCTCTGCCCTTCCCGGGATGCTCTCCTGCGCTCCCGAGATCCGATTCGTAAATCCTGACCTCGTTATAAAGATCACAGAAAGAGAGAATAACAAATCTGGGCTCCTGGCTGCGCCGGCTTTGAAGCCGCCTTCCCCCCCGTCAAGCCAGCGTGCCGTCAACGAGCAGTGCAGGAGGAGCCCGGGTTGTTTGGGGATTAAATTCCTCGCTTGGCTGATTGTTGGATAATCGTGTCAGCCCGCTGCCAGGCCAGCACCTCGGCTGCTGCCCCGTGGGACGCGACCCCCAGCGCCTGGATGAGTCCCATGGGATCCCCGGGGTCCCTGGGGTCCGGGCTGGGGCGCGTTCCCGGTGAGGCAGCAGCAGCGGCCCGGCCCCGCTCGGCTGCATGGCCCTGGGTCCCATCCGTCATCTGTTTGTCCTGGTCCCCTGCCAGCGATTGTGCCGATTCCCACACCCACTTTCCACAACCCTCCGTCCTCGCCCGGGCGAATCGCTGGCGCGCTCGCCACCCATCCCTTTCCCCTCCTCTCCGATGGGATCAGACACGTTCTGGAGGGAGGGAAGAAAGGAAAAGAAGAAAAAAAAAAAAGATCAAGAGGAAAACAAAATGTGACTCACTGCCTTCTTATTTATTTGTATTTATTTATTCCTCCCCGCCCTACGCTGCGACGTGCAGCCGGCAACACGGATGGCTGGCCGCGATCTACCCGAGAGCCTCGGTGTGGCTGGTGTCCGACTTGGCAAAGGGGTGTTGGGAATGGGGGGGAATAAATTTTCTCCGCTTTTTTGGCCAAGGAAAAGAGGCACAGAGAGCAGCTCCTGGCACAGAAATTGCCTGGTCCAGATTTTTAAGGCTGCCCAGGTCTCCGCGCAAGCATCCCACCAGCATCCCGTGCCCCGTCAGCACAGACCGGAGGGTGGAAATATCTAATTCCACCTCCTCCGCTGTGTCCTCGGCGGGGGAAAAGAGAGAAAGAGAAGATAAAAGGCTGGGAAGCTCAAATGGTGCCATTAGGAACTATTAATGCTCTCATAAAAGGGCATTAATGAACACGGCGGCTCATCAGCGTCCATTAGCTCCGCTCGTGGCAGGGATCCGGCATGCGATGCTCCCCTCGCTGGCACTTCAGCAAAGGGGTAACTGGCTGGAAGTGGGGGGGTTTATTCCTCCCCCAAACCAGTTCCCCCAACACTAGGCAAAATCCACGTCCCAGCTGCGGATCCCCCTTCGGCCCGTGGAGGCAGCGGGGACCCCAGGAGGGAAAAGCTTACGGGAGCCCATCGACCTCTCCTGCAGAGTTTTCTCCCATGCTTCCAAAATAGCTGGTTACTGCTAAAAAAGCCCAGAAAATTAAAAAAAAAAAAAATTTTAAAAAAAAAAAGAAAAAAAAGAAAAGGCAGGGTTTACAGTGCCCGTCCCTACTTTCTCCCTCCCGCCCTCTTCCTGTTCTTCCCTCTTAAAAGGAGATTTATCCTTTGACTCTCCCATCCCCGGGGCGAGCCACAACCCACTGCATCTCGGGGCGAGCGGGCAGCCCACATCAGCAGGCGGGAGAGCAGGGAGGAGGCCCCGGCCTCTCCCGATAAGCCCATGGCAAAGCCAGGAATAGCAGCGAGGTGCTCGCACGGGAGCAGCCCTACCCAGAACGGGGGAAAAAAAAATAGAAATAAAACCCTCGCTCCCTGCCTTTGAAGAGCGAGGGCTGGCAAGCGGCCCGGCCGCCTGGCGTACTTGGGGTTTTCGCTGCGAGCTTCCTCCGCCAGCCTGGCCCTGCGGCCCTGCCTGGCACATCTGGGGGAGCGGGCACAGCTGGAGGGGTTGGGTAGAGCAGATGCGCACAGCTGGAGGGAGGAGGCATGCATGTTGTGTGTGCGGTGACGGCGTGCGCATCTGGGCAGAGCTGGCACGCATGGGCAGGTGGGCTCGTAGTGCACATCTGCGTGGAGGAGGTGTACACATCTGTGCAGAGCCGGCGTGCACATCTGCGCAGAGCTTGCGTGCACATCTGGGCAGAGCTGGCACACACAGGCAGGTGGGCTCGTAGTGCACATCTGGGTGGAGGAGGGATGCACATCTGGGCAGAGCCAGCAAGCACGTGCGGGTGGGCTCGTACTGCACATCTGGGTGGAGCAGGCGTGCACATCTGGGCAGGTCGTACATCACACATCTGGGCAGATCGGGCAGGGAGAGCGCAGCCAGCACAGCCCCACGGCCTCGAGTCCCCTTGGGCACACCCCAGGGGTGGCTTCTCCCCCCTGGCAGCTCACGCGCCGCCTTCTCCTCCCGCCGTGAACCAAGGCACCCAAACCTGCCCGTCGCTGCCCGAATTCTTAGTCACCACCTCGCTGCCGTCGGGATATTTTAGTCTGCGGCTGCCGAAAACATTCTGGTTGTTGGGATAGCCCAGGACCCGAGCGGGCGCTCGGCTTCCCGGTGACCTTCGCCGTGCCACCGGCAGCGCGCGGGAGGCTGTCACCGGCCGTGACTTTTTGGAGAAAGCGAAGCTTTGATCCCAAAGAGCCGGGGAACCAACCACGTTCCCCGCGTGCACTTTGGCTTGCAGTTATCTGCTGCATCTTTTTTTTTCGGGGTAATAACTCCCAGGGCAGGTTAGGACGGAGGAGGCCTGGCAGCCGCGCGGGCGTGGGCAGGACTGGAATAACGGGTGCCGTAGGAGAGGCTTTACGAGCGCTGGCAGCGTCAGTGGGAGGTGGGGGCCAGCTGGGAATAGCGCAGCGGGTCAGGGGTGAGGTGGCTTACGCGGGGCGGGATGTGGCCAGAGCTCCCGCTGCTTCCCAATTTGCCATTAATCCAGTCCCAGTGGGATGCTCGGTGGTGTCGGCAAAGCCTCCTTCCTCCAGGGAAGTGTCCTGGGCTGGGGATGGAGATCCAAGCGTGCCGGGCGGTGGGGTTTGCTCGCCGGGTGGGAGTTTCGATCCAGAGCAAAACGGCTGCGATGGGGGCAAAGTTTTGGTGCAAATCGCCGCCATCCTCTGCTGCCTGTCCCTTCCCACCCAGCATGGTTCACCCCTCCGGAATACCGGCGTGCCGAGCGGCAGCCAGGCTTTCGTGGCTTTCCCAGTGTGCTGCAGCCTGGATCACCGACCTGGATCACCGGTGGTCCTTGCGTGTGGGTGACAGCGTGGTGACAGCGCACAGACCCTCCAAATCCCAAATAGCCAAAGAAAGCCCCCGGCACGCGCCCTGGCCCAGCAAAGCCCTCCGGAGAGGTTTCCTCCCTGATGACCTTTGCAAGGAAAACCCCCAAAATTATGGAAAACAAATCCCTGGGGAGAAGCAGGTGCAGCTGGCGGGGCGGGAGGGATGTGTCCCCCCACGTCCCCTTCCAGGGGGGTCTCACCCTCCTCTTCTTGTCCTTTCAGGGCGCGGATCTGAGGAGTGGGGACGTCAAAGGGCGCGTGCTGACGGGTGAGTGTGGACCCCGACACGGGGACAGGGTCTGGGCTGGGAGCTGCCACGAGGCGGTGGCAGGGCTGGGTGGCTGATGCCGGGACACAAGGGAGGGACGCGAGGGGTTCCCGCAGGGCGCTGCCGGAAATAGGAGCCATTTTTGTCTTGTTTTTCCAGAGGTGAAAGTGGTTAAAAAACTCCCCAGTGGTTGAAAGGGCTCCAAACTGGTCCAAAAAAAAAATGGGGTGGGGGGAAAATACAATAAAAAAATGAAAAACACAAGATAAAAGCGGGTGAATCCCAACAACTTCTGTGATGTTGCACCAACAAAGACTTTCAGTTCACAACAGGCCGAGGGCCGCTCATGGAGTTTGCGCCCCGAGGGAGCGGGGCAGAGGGGCCGGGGGCTCGCCCGGCCGCGGGTGACCAAGTCCTCTTGTCCCTTGGTGCTATGTCCTCCCATCCCCGATGGAGGATGAGGGGTCTGCAGTCAGGGGGTCTGTCCCCACGGATGAGAGGGACACCCCCAGCCACTGGCCCCACCTCTGGGCAGCTGGACCATGAGAGCATCCTCCGCTGCCGAAATTGGGCGTGGGAGGATTTCAAAAGCCGGGCAGCTGGACCTCAGCTGACGGGGTGCTGGGGGTCTCAGGCTTGTCCCCCACTAACCCCAGGCAGGGCCCTACCCCAGGGAGGCTGCACCCAGCACAGGGTGGGGACAGGGATGGGAAGGGTGATGGAGGAGGGGTCGGGGTGCGGGGCACGGGGGCGAGGAGCACCCCGGGGCTCTGCAGTTGAAAGAGGAGGAGGAGGAGGAGAGGGTGGTGGCTGGCGTAGCGGGAGGTGGGAGGCAGGTTATTTCAGGAGAGGGGAAAACAGGATGTGGGCCTCAGGTGGATGGAGGGGATCCATCAGGTTGGGGGGGGGGCACAAGCCTTCTCCCTCCATCCCTACGCGTGGCAAGGGGCTGGGTGGGAGGGTGGTGGGCGCCCGGTGATGGTGAGAAGCGGGTCCCACTGGGTGGGATGCTCAGCCGTTATCTTTCACATCCCCAGATTACGTCCGACCCACGCCCCCGCCCCGCAGCGGGTACCACCGCTACCAGCTCCTCCTGTACCAGCAGCCGGCTCGCGAGGCCATCGCCCTGAGCGCCGAGGAGCGGGTCTCGCTGGGTAAGGAGCAGCCGTGGCCCCGCTCCCGACGGGCTCTCCCGGGGGTACAGATCACACCATGCATCCTCCAGAACCACCGGGATGGGGATTTTCAAAGGGACCCCAAATCCTTAGATGTGACGTGGCTGGGGTGAGAAGCCCTTGCAAAAAAACGCAGCAGAAATCGTCGGCAAAACGGCTGGGAACTGCCTGGCTAGCGGGATTGGAAGCAGGGAGAGGTCGGCTGTGAAATGGGGCTGAGTCCTGGCTGGCACGCCACGGGACTTGCATCACCGCCCGCTCGGAGCGGGAAGATAAGGATCGAGAAGTGGAGAGGGTTTAGCAAGGGGATTGCTCAAACCGGGCTGACACAACTCCCTGCTCCCCTCCGCCCCGCGCGGAGCTGGGGTAGGGCTGCTGCTTCCCAAAACGCCGCACGGCAGGGATGGAGGTGAGCGGCCGAGAGCCCCAAGATCCCATGGGATTGTCCCTGCTGCTTCATCCTGGATGGGTCCATCCCACCCGCGGGACCCCGGCACGGGCGAGGACCCATCCCACGAAACGCAAAGCATCGCTTCCTTCCCTGGATGGGGGCTGGAGCACAGGGCAGCGACGCTCACGTGGCCTCGGCAAGGGAAATTTCAAAACTTTCCCAGCCGGGACCGCATGAGATGAGCGCGGCTTGATCGGCAGGTCGGATCGGTGCGTCCTGTCCGCACCGGCCTGACTCACCCCTGCCTGGTGTTAACCAAGAGGGAAAGCGAGCGGCGGCGGGGTGGCTACAGGGAGCTCGCTGTCCCCAGATCCCTGTGCTGGGAGACACCCCCAAAACCCGCCCGGCACAGGGCCATGATGCTCGTCCCACGGCTGCTGCGAGGCTCTCTGTGGGTTATTTCTGCCCTTCGCTTTGCTTTCTAGCTCATTAGCTCTGCTTAATGACAGGCATTGAAGCCACCCCCCTGCCAGCGGAGCGGGGCACGTCCCCAGCCCCTCGTCCCCGGAAGGGTCACGTACCCGCACCCCCATCGCAGCATCCTGGGGCTGGAAGTGGAGACCGGGACACCCACCAAAGACCTTTTTCCAAATAAATCCTCTTATTAGCAGGATGCGGGTCTCCAGCCCCCAAATTTCATACCCAAAGGGGTTCAGCCACCAGATCCACATGTCCTGCAGAGGATCCCCCCCAAATCCTCCCGTCTCCATCCCATCCTCGAGTTTCCCAGCCCTTCCCAGGCTCCCTGGGAAAGACCCGTTAAACCAGCGGCGGATATTTTCTCCGCAACATCTGATGCCGGAGCCTCGCCAGCTGCGGCTGTCTCGGTGGAGGCTGTGATTTCAGCAGTTGCTGGAAGGTTATTTTTAACCATTTCACCACCGCATCGCAGGCTTGGCCTGTCCGGCGAGCGTTACTGGGCTGAACCCCCACCAGCAGCCCATCTCCCCAGTTCCCAGGGCAGCCGGCAAACGCGGGATGAGCCCTAAAAAGCCAAGAGAGGATTAGATTTTGGCATCTCAAGGTTTTTAAATAAATCCAGCGGGACGACCGCTAATCGAACTGCCGGCGCGTCCACCAAAGGTGGTGACACCCGTTGTCACCAGGTGCTGACCCCGGAGAGGGAGAGATGTCCCAGCCGGAGTGCAGGGAGCTGGCCCATCCCGGTATCCAGCATCCAGCATCCTGTGCTCTGCATCACCAGCTCTGCGCATCCGTCCCTCCGGCAGCCGGAGCTCGCTCGGAGAGGACGCGGAGCCCCCGTGAGAGCGTTTATCTCGCCGTTCGGCTCAGGGAGAACCTCCCTCCCTCACCCTCTGCCCAGGCACAGGCGCGGGCTGCGCTTTGGAAGCTGAACTGGGAAAGGTCCTGGGCCAAGCGGGGGCCGAACTGGGGAAGGTGGTGTGTGCCAGGCGGGATGGCAGGAGCTCGGCGGCGGAGCCCAGGGGCTGGAGCCTCCAGGAGAGGGCACTAAACCAGGCCCTGCGCGTCCTGCTCCTGGGAAAGAGCCATTCCCTGGGCAAATCCCTGGGAAACTAAAAAGCGAGGGGCAGCGGCGAGCGCAGAAAATAAATCTGTGCTTCTCCTCCTCCCCACCAATGCTGGAAGCTCCAAGGGAGCGAGGACAGGGACGTCCCAGCTGGGGTGGCACCGCCGGGCACGGCAGCGGGTCGGGTGCCATGCCCAAGGGCGCGGGGGCCAGCGGTGGCGGAGCGGGAGGAGGGCTCAGCACCCTGCTCGTGTCCCCCCCACCCCACCGCCGCTCCCCACAGCAAGCCCGGCGCCGGTGGCAATGGTGAAACTGGTTGATTACGGCAGAGGTGTTTCTCCAGGGTGGCTGTTGAGCAAAAAGGCTTGTTTCATCAGGAAAAAAAAAAAAAAAAATCCTCTGATCCTTCTTTGTGAGCATTTCTGATCAATCCCTGCGCCAGCCGGCTCTCTTACTCTGTGATCTCGGGGAAATAACTCTCCCACAGCCTCAGTTTCTCCACTGGAGTGTGAATCCCTCCAATTTTTGGCAGTGCCACAGCTTTGCAGCTGAATTGTCCCCGGGGACGGAAGATGGAGACCCCCGGGGCGTCCCCGAGGCCGCGCGGGCGCAGTCAGGCGGTGCGAAGCCCTTCCTCCCCGCTGGCCCCGAGCCGGGAGGGCTACGAGCGGCGTTCGCGCTTTGGCGAGATGCGAGATAAGCGCTTGTGGTCTGCGAAACGTCAAAGCCACCCGTCGCATCCCGAGGCATCGGCGCCCGCCGCGAGGTCTCGCTCCGGCGGTCAGGCTGTGCTGCCCGCTGCAGCGAGCCGCGGGGAAACTCCCGGGGCTCCGGGGGGAATTCGGGTGGCGCGGTGGCACAGCAGCACCCCTTTCGCCCATGGGAGGATGGAGACCGTTGGTTTTCCACTTCCTTTCTTTTCCTTCTGGGAAAACTTTAATTAACAGAAGATCTTGAGGCTTAATTGCGCCTGCCCGGCGGTGCCGTATCTCCGTCTGCTTCCACCCTGGCCGTGGTGCCGGATGCCTGCCAGCTCTGGAGATGCTTCCCAGCATCCCCAAATCTCCTCCTGCCCCAGAAGGGCGTTTTACAACTGGGAATGGATTTTTTGGCCTCCCAGAAATCTCGCCTCTGGGAAGCGGTGAGTCCTTCGGGGACGAGCCCGGCCGGCCGCCCTTCCTGTGGCTCTATCCCTCTCCAGCTCCGGCTTCGTATCCGGGCCACGGCGTTGACTCACGAGCCAACTTCGTGCGCCTCCAATCCACTCAGCTGGAAAATCGGGTCGGACCGGGCTGCGGTAGGAAGGGAAAGGCTGCGGGGAGCACGCGGTCCCGGCCGAATTCCCCGGGTGTGGGTTAATGGTGGCCAACGCGGCCAGCGGCCTCCCGCCTACCTCCGCTGGGACATCATTAATCTTGGCAGAAAAAGCATCAGGGCTCCTATCAGGGAGAACGGCCCCGCTGATGAGGTTGATAAATTACAACCGGCAACGCGTCCCCGGCGCTGCGGGGCTGGGGGGAGTGGGGGACCAGGCATTTGTAGGGGGGTGTGATGGCAGGGCTGTGAAACAGCCCCATGCACCCATCACTTGTGCATCCCAATCTCCCCGAGCCCAGCGGCCGCCTCGTGCCTCAGTTTCCCCATCCGGAGCTCTGGGATCAGGCGGCTGGCGCGCGTGTGGGTGGCAGCCGGGCGCTCCTCTTCCTCCGGCGAGCGCTCCGATAAGGGTCAAGGGCGATGATATAATCCTCCGGGAAACGAGCTTGAAAAGGGACGGAGCCAGGGATGAAATGCCGTATTGTTTTGGCGGGGAGAGGGGGATGGCAGCACCGCAACCTCAGCTCCCCTCCAGCCCCCGCTCCCCTCCGTGGTCCCGGTGACCCCCGGCCGGTGCCAGTGCGACAGGGTGATTTGGGACGGTTGACAGAGGGACGTCACCCTGGGGTGAAGGCGGTTGTGCTGGGATGGGGAACCCAGATTGGGGATGCATTCACGGGGCTGGATTTGGGGTGGAGAATGCAGAACCCCCCGGATTTGATAGCATCACCCACAGCTGCGTTCGGGGCTTTCCCTGCGGCCGGTCCCCGCTTCCCACCCGAGGGAAGGGGCACAGCCGGTGCGATGGCAGGTAGGAAAGTAGGTCAGGAAAAACCCTGGCCCCACGCGCGGCGGCGAGAGCCAGGGCCAGCGCCTGCAGCAGCTCTGCCTCTTCCCGGCTCCTTTCATCCGTGCCTCTCCGGAGGCTCCACAAACATCAATGACGGCTCCCGGCACCCCTGGGATTTGGGGGGCCGCCGCATCTCGCTCTCACCCTGGTCTCCCCCTCCCCGGGGAACCGGCCGCTGTCTCCCCCGAGGTTTTCGGAGCGCTTTGAAACCCGGCGAATGAAAGGCACCCACCGAAGGGCTGCGGGTGCCATGGGAGCATCGCCCCCCCCCCGAGACCCCTTCCCTTGGCACCACACTCGCTGGGACCCCCAGAGCTGGGTGGGAGGGGGATATGGATTGAGACCCCGAAGCGAGCGGCTGCCACTCCTTGCCGGGGTGTTTTTTGGGGAGGGATGTGTCTGCGGCACGCGCTGGGGCTCGCAGCCGTTGCCTGCCTTGGCAGCGGCGCTGGTGAACACGAAGCCCCCTCGGGCGGGGGCGACGAACCGGGGCCACGTGCCCTGGCTGGCGATCACCCCGCCGTGGCACAGCGGGACTGTCCCTGCCCTCGGTTCAGTTTGGGTCCTCAGTGGGTGGCGGTGACGTTGTGGGGTCACCTGGGACCCCCCCCCAGCCACGCACAGCCGGACGGTGTCTCAGCATCTCCTCCCAGCCGGCGTGGTGGGATGCAGGGTCTGGCCCCAGCACCCTGAGACCTCCAGGCACCAGAGCATCTCTCCAGCCATGTCCTCCTGCAGCATCCACAGAGCCCCGTTGGCAGATTTTGGGCTGTGGGGTGACTCAGTGCGCGAGGTAGGGGGTAACTGGGGGGATCTGGGGTCTTCCAGCACCCTGAGCCACCACCATCCTGCACGGTGATGCAGCAGCTTGGGTTTTGCTCAGTGCTTTTTGCAAGAGCGAAGGGGATGGTTTGCTCCGCTTGGGGCTGAGATGCAAGGGCAGATAAGGGTTGCCCGTCTGCAGCGTGACATTAAAGAGCAGTGCCAGGAAGGGGAGGACGGGTTTCGGATAAACAACGGGCCCCTTTCCCCCGCCCCACGACGCCGCGTGGCCGTGTCCCATCCTGTGTCCCACCAGGCAGGGACGGAGGTGGCAGCGTGAGGTGCTGGGGTCCCCGTCACCCCGGGGAAAGCCCCTCGGCCAGGGAGGAGGATGCTGCGCCAGCCACGAGCCAGACCCACGCTCAACACCGAACCCTGGCAGGGTGCAGGGGGATTTCTGGCCCACGGGGCCGAGCACGAGGGAATCCCTCCTGCTCGCCACCCGGAGAGAGTTCCCCTGCCACCTCCAGTGTGGGAAAAACCGAGGTTGGCTCCAGCCACGAGCTGCTCCCTGGCCTCCGGCATCCTCAGGTCACGGCAGGCAGCAGAGGAGGGGGGGGTCAGAGACGAAGGCCCCCTCAGCTCCACCGATTTGTGGAGTGGCAGCTCGGTGCATGAGGGCGAGGGGGCCAAGGGATATCCTGCCGTCTCCCCCCGTGCTGCTGGGGGGTTTCCTTCCTTGTGGGAACCTCTGCTCCAAGGGTCGGCAGGGGCAGAAGGGGGGCACGAGAGGAGCTGACGCTGTTTACCCCCCACCCCGGAGATGCTTGTGGCTGGGGTCCCCACAGCCCCACAGGGCAGAGCCCAGTGCCTCCCCGCTTGCGGATGTTTGCAGGATGTGATCTGCAGCGACCGGGGCAGGGCAGCAGCCAGCGCACGGCACGCGGCGTGCGGCCTGGATCGGGCCCCACAGCGTCCCCTCGCAGCCCTGCTGACCCCCTCTCCTTCTCTCCGCAGGTGCCTGGGCGATGGAGAGCTTCGCGGAGCGCTTTCGGCTCGGCTCACCAGTGGCCTCCACCCAGTTCCTCACCAAATGCTACGAGGATTAGCGCCGGCCGTCGTTCCCTTCCCCTTCCCCGCACCGCAAAGCCACCTCCGCCCCGATCGGGAGGAGACCCCGCCACCCATCGAGGATGCGCCCACCCTTCTACCCACCCAGATGCATGGCAGAAAACCCCAGCCCCTCTTCTTCCAAACCCCACGGAGGTTTGGACCCCTCCGAGGCCAACATCCCGAGCGGCGTCCTGGCTCGCCCTGGTGTCCCGGGAAGGATGGCATCACCCCCTTCTCCTCCCCTCGCCCCATTTTTGGCCCGACCCCCAGCACGTCCTGCCAGCACCTCGGCAGCCTCAAGCTTTAACGCCTGCAGCTTTCGGGATAAAACACGGATGGAGCGCACGGGGCTGCGTGGGCTCGTCACCGGCAGCAAGCGCGGGGCGACGGCGGGCCAGCACCGGGTGAATCTGGTTGGTTTGGGGTCCGTGCCAGAGGGGGATTTGGCAGCAGGACCCTCGTGCAGGTGATGCTGGGCACGGTCCGGTGTCACTGGGGGCCGTGGTGCCCGGGCGGGGGGTCCTGCTGCGGCACCGTGCCGGATGGCGGCGTGGGAACCGGGCCCTGCCCTGCCTTTGCCCTCGCTGGCTGCCTCAGCCCGCTTCTCTTGGAAAGCAAAACCGAAATTAAAGCAGTAAATCAGAGGAGCTCTGCCTACTGGCCACTTAGCTGGACCTCCCCTTTAATTAGCTCTTTAATTAGGCTTTCATCTGAGACTGAGTTTTCTCAGAGGCTCGGATTCACCCGCCTGTGAGTCCTCCTGGCAGCGTGTCCTCGGTGGCTCCGCCGTGACAGAGCCGATTTTGTCCTGCCGGCGGCCAGGGCTGGCACCCGGGAGAACTTTGAACAAAGCGTGAGGAGCGAGACCCCAGGGCCGGGCGTTTTGCAGGCAGGGGAAACTGAGGCACGCGGGAACGACCTGCTCTCGGCCGTGGGGTGGGGTCTAGCATCATCCTGAGGGGATGGCGATGCTCCTGTGGCTGCCTCTCCCCCCTGGGTCTGTCCCAGGACAACCTGCCCCCCGTGCAAGAGAGAAACCAGCTCTGTGCCACCCCCTTCTCGCTCCCCGCCGGCCAGAGCGGCTTTCGCTCCACGCCGGGGAGGGGGATTCAACGCGGCCGGGACTTTCCCTCCAGCAGGAAACGGCTGTTTACCTCGCAGGGGCTGAATCACGCCGGCCCTCCACGCGCAGGCGCGTGGCGGGCGTCCTGCAAAGCTCTGCCGGGACGGGAAAAGTCGGGGCGAGGGGTTGCAAGGTGCCAAGGAGGATGGGGGCAGATGGGGGTCCCGGCTCAGCCCGGGCATGCAGCGCCAGGCGAAGCTGCGGGAAGGAGAGCAACAAAAAAAGGAAGCTGGGTAACACACCACAACCCAGGGAAAAAAATACCAAACCCGCTGCCCGGCTTGCCATGGGAGCTAAAATTAGCAGCAGAGGAAATGACACTTTGAGATGTCATGGAAGTCGGCTAAAGTTGGATTTCTCCTTCTCTTTTTCTAGACTTACCCTCCGCCGAGGGTGTAATTGGCCCGTTAGGTTAATGCGGAGGGAGCGGTGTAAATGAAAGGTCACGCTTTGTTGACATCCTGCAGTCAAACCGTAGTCATCCTTTCCTCCCTGCCTTTAATTCCTCGTGGCTGGTATGTTTATTTTCGGTGGAGCGGGAGAGAAAAGGCAATCGGATGTTTATCCTTCTAGGAAATTATCACCGGCGTTCTTGGTTTTAATTTGAGCTGGAGATGAGAGGAGGTAGACGCACGCCGCGTTGTCCCGGCCTGAGCCAGGCGGGCTCTGACAGGGCGCTGCCGGCCCAAAATGATCCTCTCCCCTGTGTGCCAGTGATGGGGATGGGGATGGGATGGGGATGGGGATGGAGATGGGGATGGGGATGAGGGTGAGATGGGGATGGGGATGGGGATGGGATTGGACGGGGATGGAGATGGGAATGAGGATGGACATAGGGATGAGGGTGAGGGTGAGATGGGGACAGGGATGGGGATGGAAATGGAGAGGGAGATTGGGATGGGGATGGAGATGGGGAGGGAGATTGGGATGGGGATGGAGATGGGGAGGGAGATTGGGATGGAGATGAGGATGGGGTGGGGACGGAGATGGAAATGGGAATGGGGATGGAGATGGGGATAGGGATGAGGGTGACATGGAGATGGAGCTGGAGACGGGGACAGGGATGGAGCTGGAGATGAGGATGGATCTGGAGATGGAGACAGAGCTGCAGATGGTCCAGAGCAGGAATCTGCCTGGGTAGCTGCAGCGGGCACCGCGGTGGGACAATCCCCTGCCAGGAAGCGGGACGAGGCACCACTGGCCTTGTGCCGGGCACCCACGCACACACAGGGCTGCGAACGCACGGCGCGGTGGGAGCACCGGCCAGCCTGGGGCCACAAACTCTCACTTGGATGCACACGAGGCCTTCACGGCGTGGAAAATATTAATTGTGGTTTTTTTGGTTCACTTGTTGATAATTTAGAAAGAAAGAAGAAAAAAAAAAAAAAGAAGGAGGAAGCCGAGTACAGTCACTTTGTGCTGGTCCCACCCCTTTATCTCTCCTTCCATTCGCTCACCACCAGCGCGAGAGAGAAAAGAGAAGCTGAGCCTCTCGCTGCTTAAATGTAGAAAGTTTTGCTTCTAAATCAGTTTGTGATGGAAAGGAAACACGTCACGTCCCTGGGGAAGTGGCTGGTTTTCGGCAGCCACAACCCCAGCGCCGAGTGCTGCAATGGAACAGCCCAGCACTGAAATAGCTCCGCGCTCTGTTATTGTCACCGATAGAATTTTTTTTTTCTCTGTCTACGTGTGTCATTTTTAGCATCCAGAGGAAGTTTTATTTGTATTTGTTAGCTCGAATTTCCACTGTCGTGGCTTTTTTTATTTTTTAAAATTTTTTTTTGCATCTGGAGGTCCAGGATGGGGGCAGGAGAAAATAGAGCAGGGTGAGCTCAGGTGTGATGGGCTCGGTGGGGCGTAACGCGGGACCCACGGCACCCGCATCTGCCAGGCATCTGCCGAGGAAGAGGAAGGCTTGAGGTTCAAAAAAATGGTGAAAAATCCAACGTTCCTGGTGAGCAACGGCAGCTCCCAGCAGCACGTGGGGGTGTTTCTTTCCAAAACTGGGCTGGAGGCCAGAAGAAGCCTGCGTTAAACACGGTCCCTAAGTCAACAGGGTAATAATCACCTGTTTTTTGCAATGATTATTGAAATAATGACTCTAACGAGAAAAAGTTTCAGCCCCTGGCTCAAGGGGAGGCAGCCCTGGGTCCCTTGATGGAGAGCAGGTGGCATCTCCCCTCCGGTGGGACCACCATGGGAAGAAATGCAGATTTAGGGTCAGGGGATATGAAGGGATGGGGGCCACCCCCTGCATCCCCCCCAGCCTCGGTGGCATGAGGTGGGGACAAGCCGGCTGGCCGGGATGAAGCGATGCCAGGCTCAGGTACTTGCACAAGCAGGGATTAGCAGGATCAGCTGATGATGATCTCAGCGCATAACTATATCAACCTGTGCATTAATTAATGATATCTCACACTTGATAATGGCTCTAGCTGCAGATCCCTCAAGCATTCAGTGAATTAAGCCTTGCTGCACACCCCCCCCAGGAAATAGGTCAAGATTGTTCATCCTCACGCGCCAGCGGGGACGTGGGGATCAACACCGCTGCCCATTTTGGGTGCCAACGTGGGAGATTTTCCGGGTGAGCTGAGCATCGCCATCCCCACGGCACCGTGAAGGGACCGGGCTCTCCGGATCAGCTGCGGGCTGGGCGATGGGTACCGCTGGTGGGATGCTCCCATCCCGGCGCTGAGCTCCCAGCCTTGCGCTGTGGGTACACGAAGCCCCCCCAATCTGGGGGTCTGCCACACACCACGCTGCACAAACTGGGGCTGGTGTGGGTGGTGGGTGCACCCACCCGGAGCCAGCTTCACCAGCAACGACGAGGTGCTGGATGGGATGGATGCCTCCATGCAATTCCGTGAGCGGTGACCCAGCAGCCGGGCGGGCCCTGGGAGAGGCTGCGACAGGAATTTAGGGCTCCTGAAGTAACAGGGGAAGGTGGGGAAGGCTGTGTCCCCACCTCTGTGCCCCGTGCCAGCACCTGGAGGGGGCTACTGGCAGCAAGGGGCATGCAGGCCACTCCTGGTGTGATGGTTTCATTAATTAACAATAATGATTCATTTTCACTGGGCCTCCAAAGTGCTGTGTGTCATCAGAAGGCCTTTGTGGGGCTGCTTGGAGGAGCCCTGTCCCCTTCATCAGGGGTTCCTTGGTTTGGGGGTCCCAGCCCCCCACCCGGCTCTTGCAGTGCCCTGGGATGCAGGCGCCGGCTGTTACAGAGGGCGAGCGGCTGTGCCCGCACGGGACACCAGCCTGGATGCCCGGGCATCCTATCCAGGGATGCTCGGCGGAGACAAACCGTGCTGGGGTTTTCACTTCCTCCTTCAGCTCGCGGTCCGAGTTGGCTTGGGCTGGGTTTGAGGCTCACAGCCTCGCCCGCTCTGCCGGGAGCGCGAGCGCCTTCAGATGTGGTTTGCCCCAAACACTCCTTGGTAGAAAGAAAAAAAAAAAAAAAA
>JAAGAY010135453.1:0-46221 GCA_011801015.1 Ardeotis arabs | reverse complement strand
GCGGGAACTCCTTCAGCTTCCTGCCGCTCAGGTTGAGCCCCCCGGAGTGGGCCGCCTCCTCCAACGCCCGCTCCAGACCGCGGTTCAACGGCGCCTGCAAACCCAGCGACCCACCGCCGCCGCCCACCCCGGCCGTTGCCGCCGCCAGAGCAGCGGCGGGGAAGGGCTGCGATTCGCCTGCCAGCGTCGCCATCTTTCCCTTCGCCGCTGGGGGTACCCGAGAGGTCCGCCGGACCTGCCTCCCTCCCTCTCTCCCTTCCTCCTCCTCCTCTTCCTCCCGCTCCGCTGTGGTGGTGGCGGCGCCGCCGCCGTGAATGGGGGTGGGGGAGCGGCAGCGCAAGCAGTAGGCGGACGCGAACGGCCGCGGGCGAGCCGCGCCCACTGCGCATGCTCCGTCTCACCACCGCCCATTTCCCCCTCCCGCCCTCCGACACCGCTCCCGCGGGCGGGGCGAGGGGCGGGGCACTGCGGCGCCACCTAGCGGCAGCGCGCCCCGGGCTGGCCCTGCCGCTGAGCGCACAATTTGCCAATGCAACTGCATGCAAGTGCGAAAAGAGGGGTGGGCTCTCCCCTCTTTTTGGGCACGGCATCCCCACCGCCTTCCTTTTTTAAGGTTAACCCGGGAGGTTCACCCACCACCTGCTTGGGCCAGTTCTCTCTGCACCTGCCAAAATCGTTCAGTGCCCTAAGCGTGCTGGCAGGCTCAGGGGCTGGGTTGCGTAGCAATTTGTGGTTGGGTGGCGTGAAGCCGCTGCTCACGCGTGTGGGCAAGTGTGCGTGTGCTCAGGCAGCGGGCCTCATTTGAAAATTAAAAGCTGCAGTGGCTCTTGCCACTGAACTAGGCCCTGGGGAGCATCTGCCCTGCAGAAGGGTTTTCCATGACTCGTTTCTCCCGCAGGGACTGGTTCACGCATGTGCATGGGCCCCAGGGCCTGGCCTGCCAAAGAGGGACCCTCGAAGGTGTGGTTTGTAATGACAAACCAAGCACAGGAACCGCGATCAGTTCAGGTTTCAACAGAATAACCTTCTAGAGGGGGGCAAGGGTGTTGGTTTTGGTTTATTTCCTCCGCCCTTTCTGCAGCTTTGCAAAGCTGAGCCTAGGAGTGGGAGAGCAGCGAGGCCTCACATTTCCACAGGGTTTCCAGAGTTCAAAGCTAAAAAAGGACTTGGACGTCATCACCCATGACCTCTATTTTACAGGCCGTTACATTTCACTCAGTTACCCTGTGCTTGATCAATGGCTGACACTAAACCAAAGCCTTCCTGGCTCCAGGAGGTTCAACCACTGAGCGCTACAGGGGCAAGGAAGACAGAATTGCCACAAAGAAATAACTCTCAGTTTCTGAAAAAAATAAGAGATCATAGTGAGTTAGCAGTCACAACAAGAAACAGCACTGGTTAAAAGGGAGAAAGGGTGCTAGAGGTAGATCTTTTCACATAACAGCATCATAATATCCATTAAAAACTTGTTCTTTATAATTAAGATAGGCTCTCAGTATCAACATTTTTCATTTAATTTTTATATACATTGCATCACTGCAGAAGTGTTGCAGGCAGCACAGCAGCATTTTTGAAGATGCTACTTTGCATTAGCAAAAGAGCTGTAAGGTTAGATGGGTAGGAGGGGGATTATTTTACTGTAAGTACATTCCTACTGCATCTAAAATATAGGCGCTGAGCTTAAACTCCAGTCTAAACTCCCCTCACACCTACAGTTGCCAGTTCTTCACGTTCAATGTGGAGATATTGGCTTTCGGCATGGCATATTCAATGCCCTACCAGTTTGAGAAAATTTTGGGTGCACCAGAGAGCGATTCTTTACACCATTTCTTGGAACAGCACCTAGCCAAAGAGGAAATCAGCAATTACCACATCAACAGTTGTGTCCAGATATCTCATTACTTCTGACAAAGCTTGGTGGATTTTTAAGGTGGTTTTTTCCCACAAATTTCCGCTAGTCACAGCATGTTTTGGATCTGCTAAAAGGCTTAATTCCAGCTTGTGTGCAATCTTTGCATTATTGATGGAAAGCATAAAGAAACAGATGAATAGCTACATCTTCTCAGTAATTTAAAGAAAAGCATTGCTGAACAGTAGTTCAAGCTGAGTAAACTGTGAATAAGAGCAACTGCTAGGCTTCCCCTATAATGGATTTTTTTTTTTTTAAATGTAAGTTTAATGAACTAGGTACTGTATTCCTTTACACTTAGAGAAGCCGGAAACATCATAGGTTTTATGACTCAGTAAATTACTTTGCACAGAAGACTTCCTGTGTATTGAGTTACCCAACATCATGGAACTTTATTTTGAAACTAGTAATATAGACCTAAACATTCAGACAGCATATCTGCAGATATCATCTTCCAGCATCAGCTCTTTACAGTCAGGTAACGGGCTTGTCTTTTGGTGAGGTTTGGTATGTTTTCTCACCAGTGGAATATCATGTTCCTTCCTCCCCCACTTCTGGTAAGACAAAATGATTTATAGTGCTGATTTTTATAAAAACAAAAAGGTTTTTTTTCTCTTCATTGTCTTCACATTGTACTGCTAATCCTGCGATTTAATTCACAGCATCTCGCATAAGGGAGGCTAGCAGCAATAACTTTCTCAACCTTATTTGAAGGACAACTCATCCTCCTTCGCAGTAGGCACCCAAGGTGCTGAGGAGCCATCAGGTTCCCCTCCGTGCAAGCAGGCACAGCGTGCCCACCTCAGCTGCCTCGCTGAGCTTGCACAAAGGGCCCGTGGCTGGCAGAGGCTGGTAAGTCAGCACAACGTTCCCCCTTAAGAAACTCAACATCAGGACAGCTAGGGTAGAGAGAGAGAGTGGGGCTACATCGTCGAGCAGGGATTAAAGCCATAGGTAGGTTCCCCCTTAGAGCAACACAAGGGCACACACCCATAATCAGGGAGCAAGTCTTTTTTAAACTGCTTTTTGATCTGCGCAGCTGAGGTGCGATGCGGGCATGACCTGCGCTTATCAGATACTGTGTAGAAACTCCTGGAAGTAGCACTTTGAAGGCTGCTAACATTATCAAGATTGTGGAGGGGGAAAAGATATAGCACTGAAGCTGTATCACCTTGACTTTCTCTCTTCTGTGCCTGAGCACTGTGCCAGATCTAACTTCGTTCCTATAGATACAAAGGATCAGAAATTGAAAACGCTACAGAAAAAGAAAAGATCAATCACAGCAGCACTGGTTTGCTATCCATGCAGATGGATATAAAAGGTCACGCTCCATATAGTGACTTTGTTTGGATCACAAAGTGGGTACAGCCTGGCACAGCAGCTAAGCTGAGCTAGCAGCAAGCTGTCATTGAAGCAGCCCTTCCATTCCTTGCCCCCAGATACGTGATCTCGCCAGTCCTTATGAGACGGTATTTGTCTGACTCTTCACTGAGTCCTAGAGCAGCTTAAAAACTAACTCTAGAAGGGAAAGAAAACAGTGGATGCTCTTCAGCAAGCAGACACAAGTGTACCAGAGGAGAGAAGGAATGCAGAAGAAGGGTTATGTGTAGCAGAAGGAAAAAATTGCGGAGGTGACCGTTCTGCAAATTGAGTCACACATAATGGCTGTGACAAGAAAAATCCTATCAGAGATGTGCAGAAAGTACCACAGCTGAGGGAGACTGTGAGCCTTAGAGTCTCAAAGTGAATTTCTATGACTTTGAATTGGCAGAAAAGAGGCAAACAACAAGGCCCACGTGGTTTGTGAAGATTGGAGTTGAGTGAGGGCTTAGTGCAGGGAGCTGGTGCCTCATGAGGTAGCGCGTGACCTCAGTGTGGAGTACCTGTCCTGCACTACACATGGGACTTTTGCAGCGTGGAGTGAGAAAGCCTCACTTTACTTCAACATACAGACATTTACCTTACACTCCATGTGCTCTAAGACAATCCCGAAGAGGCATTATCACAGAGTAGCTCATACACAGGGAACACCAAGGCTTTCTTCATGTGAATATCCCAGGTGGACAAGCTGTCTGGTGAAGTAATACAAAAACCACACAAACACTAAATCAAATGCCAAACAGAAAGTGGGCCTCACTCAATCTGCAAGGCTACCTCTGTTCAGTGCAACACAAAACAGCAGTCACAACTCAGAAAAGCCACGTTACATCCTTGGTAGCATGACTGTAACAGCACCAGGACAAAGAAAATTACTAGATGAATCCCAAGAGGAAAAGCATGCAGACTGAAGCTTCAGGTGACACAGATTAAAACATGTTCCTTTCAACTAAAGCACAGACTCCTGAACTTGCTCACAGGGTGCCTAAGGCAAGCAGTTTGTAGCACACGCCAGCAGAATGAGTAGCCTACGCAGAGCAGACAACGTGCTGCAGCTTCCTTGCAGCAAAGCTGGAGATGAGAGTTTGAAGGGCGGGGAAGCTATATCAAGAAATAGCTCAGAAAAATCAATTTGTATAGCACCTGCCTCACAGAATATTAAGAAAAAAAAAAGGAGAAAAAAGAAGAGAGCAATTAATTCATAGCAGGCAAGAGATGAGGGAAAGCTTATATATAAAGCAGGAGCTCAGAAGGTAGATAAGCAGCATGGTCACTGCTCAGAAGACACACAAGGTTCATTCTCACATAGATCTGAGTTCACTGGTTAAGAGGGCAGAATTATTTAATTGCTACAGACAACAAAGCATCACTTGGTCCCAGTGACTCTCTGGGATGAGAGGAAATGGCCTCAATTTGTGGCAGGGGAAGTTTAGGTTGGATATTAGGAAACACTTCTTTACTGAAAGAGTGGTCAGGTGCTGGAACAGGATGCCCAAGGAAGTGGTGGAGTCACCATTCCCTGGAGGTGTTCAAAGAACATGTAGACGTAGCACTTCAGGACGTGGTTTAGTGGACATGGTGGTGTTAGGTTGACAGTTGGACTTGATGATCTTAGAGGTCTTTTCCAACCTTAAAGATTCTGTGATTCTGTGATCACGGCAAGCTTTAGAATCTCAGGAGAGCATCTCCCTCACTGTGTCTTGAGACCCAACGGGTGGGCAGGCTCAAAATATACACTGAGTAGTAATTGGTGGGGGGTCAACTGCCGCAAGATGGATCCCGAACAGCACTAGACATGTTGGCAAGGTTCACTGTCATGGTAGCAATGCTGCTGTACAGAGACGGATGCAACAGGACAGAAGCTGGAAGAGATCATGACCAAAAGCTCAGCTCTCAGCTAAGAGGTCATGAAAATAGGCCTAAGGGTAAACTAAAACCAAAATGAAACTGGCTTAGTATCCCTGAAACACTTGACCTGACTAAACACTTAAAGGCAACATAGTAACATGTCCATACCTGAAATATTAATTTAGCTCAAAGATTATTAGCAATTGTAAACTGGCAGAGTTTCTTCCAGGTTTCTCAGATGACCTTGAAACATGCAATGTGATAGAGTGGTAACTACATCCACACTTACCTTGAATTTACTGCTGAAATACAACTTCAGCAGAGACTCAGGGGATGGTAATGGGGGTGGGAGCCTTGCTCTTGAAACAGGGAGAGCCAGTAGGTGTTTGCACCACGGTGCGTAGAACAAAGACAGACCTAAGCGTGGAAAGGAACGTCTTGCAGGCATTTGCCCTTGTGAAAATTTGAAACAGCATCTAGTAGGGGAAGAAGCCCTCAGAGTAAGAAATAACCTGTCTTCTAATAAAAATAGAGGAGACAATTGGTTATTGTCACTAGCAATAAGACAACATTTACAGAGAGACACTGTTGGCAGTCCCACAATGCCTCCAGTGTATGCTGTTGAAATACTACAGTTTATATGTCTGTTGAAAAAAAACTACACAAACCTGATTTCCTACCCACCTCAGACAATTAGCACAGACACACAGAACTGAAACAGAAATAGAGCCCTTGGCCTATTGCAAAATCCAGAAAACGCAAGGAGGTAGAAGACATCAGCCAAGCAGTTGAACTCTGGTTCCTAGGTGGAGCACACCAGGCAAAGATTTTGTAAGGTTCATGTTCATGATTATAGGAAAAACAGCAGGTAAAATGCTTCATATCCTTGTCAAGAACAGCAAAAACACAGGGACCAAAGAGAACTACTGCCTGGGAAGAAGTTGTGATATATATGTAGAAAGGGAAGGCCTAAAAGCCAAAAGCAGCAGTGGAAATGAAAGAACAGCTCCACCTGAATGCATGCCCAAATATTTCCCCTGCAAACCACACAAACCACCTCCCTGGTATAAACAGGTTCTTGAGACACCTGGGAACCCAGTTAGAGCTGTGAACCAGCACCAGCCTGGTGGTTGCAAACCACTCACCTGACTTGAGTCAGGTAACTGATTTTAGTTGACCAGTGCCGTTTATGCCTTTTCTCCACTCAGTCCAACCGTGTTGCTGATACGGGTTGACTGGCAGCAATAAGTGTGTGGATAATATTACAAAGAGGGCATTCAGATACCTGCCATTGGGGAAAAAAAGCCTGCATATGATTCCTGAATGGGGAATTGTATCCCAGAACACGATAATAGATGGATATAGTGCTTTGATAATGTGCACAAATATGGATCCCTGCAACCATCAGCACCTCTTTACCAAGAAGATATTTCACCCCTAAGGGGTATCTTTGCTTTCCAACAGGCATCCAGGCCCACTGAAGCAAGGGTTATTTGCAAGAACAGCACCAGCAGAATAAGGCTTTTACTAGCAAAGAGTAACCTCCTCTTTGGATGTCCTAGCAGCCCCCAAGGATGTCAATATCCAACATTTTGTGAACGAGCAAGTCACATGGACCCTCAGTTTTAACCACTTAGTTTGAAACACTTTGCATGGAAGTGAAACTGTGTGTTACAGATTGACAAGTTTTGGTCCATGGGCCATGGTACACAGCCAAGGGAAGTGCTGGATTAGGAAGGCGATGCTCAGTATACTCCGTATTTCAAGAAATATGAGCTGTATGACTTAGAAAGAAAATGCATGTCTAAGAGCAGCCTTCAGTTCTTTTCTAGTTCATACATCATGCTAGAGCAGCTGATAGTGCCTTGCAGGTCCTGGAGTGCTCAAAAATAACTTAAATCCACATTTGCCCTTTGTCTGCTATGCTGCAAGTACCATGGGACAGCTCTTGAAAAAGAGCAGCAAAGAATCAAGATCAAAGTTTACGATTTAACTGCAATTCACATCCTCACCCCTTCTATAAAGATCAAGGCATTCAGCAATTCATATTAAACATCCCAACAGCAATAATTTTGACATAACTACCAAGAAACATAGCACTTGCTGTTTTATTTGAGAAAAACAAAGACTCAGCTTGTTTCATCATAAGCCACTAAAACATCTGCAATAACTATAATAACTCTACAGCAATTAAGCTTATAAGCAATATTTTAGAGGGATTTTATTCCCAGTTAGCTACAGAATACACCACTTGTTTTAGAGCAGTCTTATCTTCTGCCAGCACATAACAAAGCCTCCATCCTGTGAACAGCCGCTTGACATTAGATCCCAGCTTGTGAACTGGCTCGCAGGAGACCAGCGTGGGGTGGCCTAGGATGCAGAGGGTATGCTGAGGGGGGGAACCTGAGAGGAGGAGGTGAGAACTGCTCTTCCAGGTGTGGCTTTGCTCCTCCACCTGCAGTAGAAAGCACTTCCCAGAAACGCATTGCAGGCTTCCAGCATCTGGGTGGTGAGCAAGATCCTTGCACAGCAGACTCCTGCTAACCTTCCATTCAGACCTCAGTCCTGCAATCGCAATATGGGGCTGTGAACTTTCCGCCACTCCAAAACCTCATGTGCTAGGTACCACGGACCAGGCAAAACTGGATCTGGGTGGGAGCCACTGGTGGGACCAGTGCTGAGATGAGGCTGGCTAGAAGGTAGCACTTTTCTCTGCAGACTCCCTCCAAACCCCATCACGTGACTTGTCGCTGTCCCCTTCCTAACCACACCATAACATGAGAGCATCTCAGTCTTTGCCAAAGATACTTGTGAGAAGCAAGGCAATTGATTGTGCAGGGCAAGTTCCTCTCATTTTTATCAAAGCAATAAAAATGCTGGAGATCCTCAGCAAATGAAGACCTCATTGTACTACACTGTGCAAAAATACAGCTACTGGCCAAAATCTCTTATATTATAAGTATCAAATCATTTTTCATACACACAGGCTTGAATGTTTGGCAACAGTGGATATGGTGAAATATGAGGCATAATATCAAGGAGCACAAAGGAAATAATAGATTTCTCTTGGGAAGAAATAGTATGCAGTGTTTCTAGTAAGACTGACTGGAAAAGACAGCTCAAAAATTGTTGACTTAGGGTAAATCTTGCAGTGCTGGGCAGGCAGCACTCCTCCCTTTATCCCTTCCTCTTCTTCCAGATAAGCACTGTCAGACTGGGCAGCGCATACCCAGCAGGACAGCTTTCCTTCTCGCTGGCAGGTGGAGGTACAGTCTGCTCCTGGGCACGGCAAAATAAAGGCAATGCAGTTAGCTGCAGAGTTTCATAGCCTGCATGTAGTGAGGGCCAGGAAGGTTCCCAGGGACAGATGGTGCTCTAACTGAATTCTTGTGACAGTTTGGCTCCTAGGAGATGCCAGGAGGTCCTCCCTTGCTGCATAAGCTGATGGGAGTGGAGGGCGCTCACCGTTACACGGAATCCATCTGTAAGGGCACACGTCCTTATATTCTCAATGTGCATCCATTTGAGGACACCTACCTGATTGTCCTTTTCTGTTCTCCTCCAGTTTTGTTTGAGCCATCTCCCTCACCTTGTGCCTTCAAGTGCTTTCTTAGAATTAATGCCTCACACTCTATTTTTAACAACAGGAGCTGAAGACTGAAATGGCAGAGCTAAGTGAAGTGTACATGGAGAGAAGGGGAAGGAAAAGCAATTTTCCACCCATCCCCCCATCTGTGATCTGTACATCTCTGTTAATATGTAAAACACAGAGCAGCCTGTACAGCCTATATGACATGTAGCAGGTAGAATAGGGGTGGTTTTTCCATGTGTTGCCTATAGCCCTGAAAACACTGCTATCACTAAAACACCTAAGCAGTAATGCAGATTACTAGTCCTCAGTGGTTCTAATAAATGAAAGAGAAACAGCAGAAGTCCCTGAGAAAAACTTTCATGGATCTTGCTGCCTTTCCATGAATTCATTTGGGTGTACAGATGGCAAAGGTATATCCTTTATCTGTTTCATGGGAGCCTAGAGAGCTGGTTAGAAAGGATGAAAACAGCTAGCAAACAAAGTGAAACAAATATTCTTAGTACTCTGAAGAAAATAAAAAGTAAGAAGGACAGTGCTGGTCAGTGAAAACATTCAAACCCTTGCACGTCAGATAATCAGGGGATAGAGATTATTTTTACATTAAAAAAAATTGAAATAGAAATTAGAGATTGTGACCAGTGCTTTACGGATATTTTTTTTTTTTCCCAAAACATTCTGCATTCTCCATGCTTGCAAAGAAGTCATTGATTTTTCCAGCGTGCCAAGCTGGGATATTGTAAGGGTGACTGCAACCATAATGCTAATACCTTCTGTTCTGACAAGATTCCCCTCTCTGTAATTACAGTCCACATCAATGAGGCATGTTTCATACACCGTTTCAGAAGTTTTGTTCTGAAGTCATAAATCACCTTTCTTTGTGATATATAACACAGCTCAAGCTCACACAGACCAGCAGCAAGTTCCTCATGCCTTTCATCTGTGACCACTTAGTTGTCCTTCAGGCCAGCAAGTTCTACTGCAGCAGTATCTCCTATGTGACATGTTACATGGCTCCACACCTCTCTCAGCAAGCTCTGCCCAACAGCGCTGGGGCACAGGAGCTTTTGGTCCAGTCCCTAGTTGGGTTTGGCTTGTATGGGGCAAACTTCTACACCCCTGTAGGACATCCTGGGGCTGCCTTTGCGTGGACGATCACATCAAGAGTGTGCCTGATTTCAGTAACTGCAGTTTGTTAAAACTGGGATTAAGGGAGGAGAAAAAATACACAGAAAACTTATAAAATGCCTTTCCCAAGCTGTGTTGGAGGTACTTATTTGCATATGCTAGGCACGTATTCACAGTGACATTGCATCTTTCATTCAAAGCATCTCCAAATTACCTCATGCCTCACCTACATACTGACTTTGGTCAGGCCATGGGTATTTAACCAGATAAGTGAAGAAGTCTGACTTCAAGACAAGTGTATATTTAAAGGTTAATTACCAGGTAAGCCTCACATTTGTAATATCTCTCCAATAAAAACTCTGAAAATTGGCTAGCTAGCACTCATGTTTTTAACAGAACACCATCCAGTATTAAGTCAAAAGTCTTAATAACCTAAATATATTACAGTGCTTTTATCAACCAACTACATAAATTCCTCAAACGTGGAATCAGGCTTACTTTACAATAACTCATTTTCACTAATCTGTATTGATGGGTAATAATTATATTCGTAGAAGTCAGTTCCTTTGAAGCCTCATGTCATTTTTCTGTCATTTTGCCTACAACTGATGTCAGGCTAGCAAGCCTATAATTAGTAGCTCGTCACACCCTCTGAATTCTGGCACAGACTCGGTATTTTTCCAGTCTTCTGGAATTTATTTCCGATTCCAAGGTGTTTATTGAACATCTTTAATTGCTGATGTGTTGAAAGTTGTGTATGACTCTGCTAGGATGCAAGCACAAATCCTGCTCCATTCTGAATAAAAAAAAAAAAAAAGTTTTTAAATATTTCTGCCTGTTCTGTATCCCTGGTATCAGTTTTGCCTGCTCTTTCTAATGATGGGCCTAAAACGTCGTC
Source organism: Ardeotis arabs (assembly GCA_011801015.1). Taxonomy (NCBI): domain Eukaryota; kingdom Metazoa; phylum Chordata; class Aves; order Otidiformes; family Otididae; genus Ardeotis; species Ardeotis arabs. The sequence continues at coordinate 35,472 of JAAGAY010135453.1, read as the reverse complement.
ATTGTTCCTAATAATTGAGTGCTTTCGTATTATTCTTGACTGTCATTTGCAGATCTTTTTCTGATATCTTAACTTCTCTCTTTTCAACATTTAATAATTTCTTACTTATATGGATTGTTCTTCTTTGTTCACTATAGAAATCATGTCTTTTCAACAGCTGATTTCCTTCTACCACTGAATCATGACTGATGTTTAGTCTCTCCTTAACAAAGGGGGAAATTTGATATTTTTCCATCTAAATAAACTTCTATGGAATAAATTCCCATATTTCTTTTCATTTTTCTGCCTATATTTTACCACCCATACAGTTTTCTCATAATTTATCCCTGCTTCAGAAATTGAATTTTCAGGATAACCAATACACGTGTACAATTGGTGGCTAGTGTGCAATGCCTGCCCATACTCAACGTAATCAGATCACCATTGGCCCTGAGGCAACTGAAGCTTTCCAGTGTAGCCATTAATTCTTTTTTATTAACAGAAACTGTAACATAAAGCCTGAGCGAACAGCTACAGTAAAGTCACAGAGATTATATTAACTCCAGAAGTTCCTAACTTTTGAATATCTGATTTTGCAACAAAAAACATGTTCTTCTAAAATAATGCTTAGAGGAAGAGGTAGAAGAGCACAGAAATTGTTTCTCTATTTTTCCTTTTTTTAAAAAACCTGAAAATACTGATTCCTGCCCCTTGAGTTTGCCTTCACCAGGAAGGGTCAGCACCAGGGCTGGAGGTGACTGGCTCTCCAAGAGGCAGAGGCCTGTAGGACATCACATAGTGTTTGGCAGGTGTTTGTCTTCTCACTGGCCGTGTCCTAGAGATGACAGCCGAGAGTCAAAACTGTCCATGGACTATACAAAGTCTATGGCTCTTCTCATGGATTTCCCCTGGGCTTTGCAGGGGATCACGTGTGAGCAGACACACATTTTCCTCCCCAGCCCTTCTCAAATTTGACCTCTCAGCCCTCCCAGTCTCATTTCTTCTCATTCCTGGCTCCTTGTCCAGTCTCAGCCTCCTACATTTTCTCACCCAGCCCAAATCTCCCCTCATTTCCCCATTCACCCCTTCCTCTATCCTTGTCCAAAATTGCTCACAGATCTTCAAGCTCTAGCTCCTATTTTTCCTATATTTAAATGAAACAACTTCTTTCTCCTCACTACCACCAGTCAGAAAAAGAGGGATATTGAGAAGCCAGGAAAAACAAGACTCAAGGCCATGGTAGCCCGGAGTCGCAATTACACAGTCCAGAAGGAATGGTGTCCAGCTCAGACAGACTCTCCAAGGTATTTAGCTCCCAGCTGTGGCAGAGATCTACAAAGCATGTACTAGCTGCATTTTTTCCCCTAAAAGGTCTATAACTTGGCCATATTTGGGTTCGTTTTTCTGGAGATACAAATATACAAAAGGAATCTATAGTTAAGTTTCATGTCCCTCCTCTGAAGCATGGGGGCCAACTAGAGTTCCCAAATGAAAGACAGAAATTAACATAATCAAAACAATACATATTTTCTAGCTTCATTCTTGGAAGTGACTGAACTGTTTTATTTATGCACTTAAATTTCAGCTAAATTAGTAGATGCCCAGCAGGGAAATTTTCATTCCCAATTGTTACCATTTGGCAAAGTTATGAGCAAAAGAGAACAGGAGCTCATCATGGAAAGCATTGGACAAACAACAATAGACAGTGCCACTATTAATACAAATCTTTTTATTTTTAGATTTCCTATAAAATCCTTATTAAATATGCAAAGGATTTGTTTTACTTCTATTTTCCATTGCATTTACATGGGATTTTTGACTGAATGCTCTGGGGAATCGATGAGAGCTAATAGCACCAATAAAGTGCAAACCAACTGCTGAGATGAATTCAAGATGAGGAGCTTTTGGAGGCAGCTTTATAATAACAGAGAGGATGTTATGAAATGGGACTAAGTGTTTAAAAAATATTTAAAGAAAATATAAAATGCACCAGAAAGCTAAGGCAAGTAAAACCTTGATACCTTTTAGTTGAGTTTATGTATCCCTCCCCACGATGGTCACCATGAATCTATTTTAATGCATGTAAGAAAATGAATAGCAATGAAAATACTATGAGGATATGAACAAAAAGAATAAACGCGGAATAGGGAATAAGAGAAACTTGTCAAAATGATCAACTTGGGACAAAGCGTTGTACCCTAAGATTTATATTAAAGTAATTACACAGATGGACAAAATCCATCAGCTAGAAGAAAAGAAGGGACGGGAAGTTCTCTTTCTATGTTCCAATAATCACTAAATAATAAGAGCATTAAGTCGCAGCAGATGTGCACCAATACAGCTCTCTTACATGCTCAAGTGCATTGGAGCTGGGCTTCTTCAGCCAACTGAGAATTGCACCAATCATGACCATGTGCAGCTCTGGCCCCGTTTTCCGCAAGCTGAGCACAAGTGCCTTTTTTTTTTCCAGTTGCAGATCCCCTCTTTCCCAAATTCTAAACAACAGCGGTAACAAAAAAACTCACACAATGTCACTGGTTCTTCTATCTGTCTCTTTGGAAACACTTCTTACTTCTTTCAAACCTTTTCTTCTCTTAGAAGCTCAGTTACTCTTCCAGAAGAGCAAAGGTACTTTCAGCAAATTCTTTCAGTATGAAAATCTGTGAGCTATTGAACAAGCTCTCTGCTGTATTTTTATCTGAAAATGGCTGGATAAACTGCTGGAAGAGAAATGCACCAATGGTTAGGAAATATATATTTACAATATTTATTTTTAAAAATATTTTTATGCATGTAATATCTAAAACGTTCTTTCTCAGGAAGTCTCTGAGCTGGAAATATCCAGAAGATTATTGCTAAGGAACGTAATTTATGCTTGCCCAGCAGCAAATCATGAGCATCCTGATTCAGCCTTGCCACTGTGTTTCCAAAGCACCTTGATCTCCTAAGCAAGGAATCATACAGGTTACAGGGGTATTTGCCAGGGTGCACAGTAGTGTTTCCATTACATTTTACTGGGGACTGAAGTAAAGGTCAGCTTCTGCTGTTTGCGTTTGTTGGTGTTGCTGCTGTTGTTTTCTAACACTACACCAGACAGGGCTCTCTGTTTCCTCTGATCGTCTGAACCATCAATGAATATAGATCTAGACTGGCTACTTAGAAGTATCCGATTCTGTGCATGTTATTGTGCCTATCTTGTAAAATTACTTCCTAAATGAAATATAAATCCAGGACTAGAGCTGAAGCATCTTTTCAGGCAATCACAGTCTCAAAAATACTTAGCAGGTTACTCTTGTTCTGATTTTACATACTATATTTATCTACCTTACAAATTTAGCTATCTTTTTCCTTTACCTCGCACCATAACATTTGAGTTCTTGACAGCAACCCAGTGGAGCTGGGAAGTCTCATTTTACAGACAGGAATCTGGAAGAGCAAGACCAAGATACTGTAATAGGATGCCTTAAGCAGAAATTAGGCAATAATTTCTGTATTTCTTCCATCTGTCCTGAAATGACTTATCCAAAGACACAGAATGAGTGGCAGAACCCAGCTCTGGGTTGTCCCACCCTAATGTAGTGACCAGTTTCCCTTGAAGCATATGCAGTTGGTGGCGTTCTGACAATGCATTTCCATGTAGACTGACAGTGTTTGAGAGCGCTCAGCCTCAGGAATGTTTGGGAAGAAACCTCGTGTGAAAGAGTGTCAATTTGTAAGAACCAAAAACTTTTCCTCAGGAAAGAAAAAAAGGAGTGTGGCAAGAAGAAAATTTGAAATTTGGACTGCTTCAGGATAGCTGGGACAAAGTGGTTGAATAACTCAGCTTGAAACAACAGTCCAACTGGGAACTACTGTGCTGGAGTCAGAAGCAAGAGATTGAACCCCATCTCCCACATCACCGGTGAGAAGATTCCCAGTGCTGATGAGCATCTTACATTGATGTAGGAATGTTTGAAAGTAAATTTCTCCTTCATTGAGAAAGAAAGCTCTTCCCTGCCCAACTGTACTGCAGCCACTCAGTAGGATCTGCGAATCCCACTCAAGGATCAAAGTAATTTGGCTTGGGCTGACTGCTGCTGTAGCCGGGCAATTGCAGGCACCTAAGCTATTCTTAGCACTTCAGCACTTGTGTTCAAGGTCAGTTCGGTACATCTGCATTGCACTCATAGCTCTGAACGCAGTGTAGGCATATGCTCCAAAAGTGGGTCATAGCGAGATGATGAAAGCTAAATCATACAGCAATTATGCTCAGGATCTAATCTGTTGCACTAAGACTCTCAGTGCTCTTCGACACGTAAAATGAGAATCTTTAAGCATGATTAGGAGATATTAAAGTGTAATAGCAAAAACTGTGCAATACTAGTTCAAGGAGATTTCTGCTTTGTATAGTCCCAGAGCAATTATTTTTAGGTAAAACTCTAGGAAACTATTCAATCTGCAGCTATTAGCAAAGGGCAAGTGTCTAGTTTGAAAAAAATAATAATAACTGGGGACAAGTCTGTAGCCATGGCTTGTTTCACTGAATGTGTCAATATAGCCCCTTTTGGGCTGTCTTAGCCTAATTCTGCAACTGGCTGCTTCTTTGCAGCTACGTCCTAGGGAGAACTCCAAGCAAACAACAGTGGAAATGAAAAAGAAAGTGCAAAACAAAGGGGAAGGAGTTAGAAGCAGCACGAGTGCTCAGCATCTCACACCATCGGTAAGAGAAGGGAGCAAGAGGAGAGGAATTGAGAAGAGCATGATGCTGTCACAGGATGTTGTGACACTTCTGGAAAAAAAATGTTGCCCAGCATGAAGCAGGCAGGGGCTCAGTGAAGAAGTACAGCAGACGGTTTCTCCTTCTGAGGAGTTTTTTGAGTTTAGCAACATTGTCAGGCTCGGGATTTTAAACCACAGATATCAGATCCCTGAGTAGTAGGAAATTGGCTTGAAAACCATGAGAGGTTTTTCTTTGTTTGGTTTTTGGTGGTTTTTTTTTAAACAAATGGTAGGTTCTTTCAATTTGGCTTCCGGTTTCTGAGCCTTTAGGGCCTATTTAATTTTCATTTTCATGTCTTCTTGCATAATGGTTCAAGCCTTTTAAACCTTGCAGAGTTGCTGCTTACCAGGACTGCAAGACGTTGCCTGTATCAGATGGTCCTCTTCAACTACCTGGCTACCCCAGCGGCACACGGATGTGACAGTCCACAACATCCCTCCCTGCAATAACAACTCCTTTCTTGTTACATTTTCACCTCTGGAGCTCCAGAGGCAGGTAGCATCCCACTCTTTCCCAGCAGTATGGGCATCCATGAGCTGAACGCCTTCTGCAGAAGAGAGAGGTCGGAGGGCAGGACTTTTAACACGGCAGAACTGTAGGGGAGAGTGTATAGCATACGAGCAGGGAGACATCTAGAGATAGCAGCTTAGCTCTGAGTCATTACTGCTAAAACACATGGAAACAATGTTTAACATTTGTATTTCCACAATATTTAATTCCACTGTCTGGGCCTTTTATCAGTAATGTAGATTATGAATAGAGATAGACTCAGAACAATAGAAATCTGAGCCTGGGTACTGATAATCTCTTGTTAATTTTTAACAGAGACAGCAACATAGCATTTAATTCCTCAATGAAAATGACTCAGAACCAATTTGTTTCCAATGAAGCAGTTTAAAAGATCTAATAGAAACAGATGTTCCAAGTTCAGCATCTTGCAAAAGCTGGATTATGCACGTGCTTTGTTATCACTGAATGCATTAGAAATTGAAAATGCTGGCAGAAATTTGACAATTTAAAAGCAGTCACCTGCTATCGTCCTGTGGATGCTTGGATCTATATATTTTTAATAAGTGCTGTTGTTGCAAAGTTATGACGTGGGACTGATTAGGGTCTTCTTTACATGTTACTATGGATAAAAATTTCCTTCAAGTACTAGCTGTCAGGTGCTGTGAGAAAAATACCCAATTTTTGTTTGCCTCCAGTGGAAACATCACATAGACACAAACAAGAAATAGACAGAGGATATAATGTTGATGCCGTTGCTGGCCAGAATCAACAGTATTGTTTCCAGCTCAGAGACCTGGAACATAACTTCCATATTCCTGTTTATACAAAAAATAACAGTGGTTCAAGAACCCTCATTAATAAAGAATGTGATTCAATTATTTTTTTTGTACACCAGCATGCAGGATGGGAAAAGACCATAAAAGGGTTATTTTTATTATTACTCAGCACATTTTTTCAAGGTCTAAGACAGCCATAAACTTGGGGTTTTTTGTGATGATCTCCATGTTGCACAAAAAGATTAGCTTGAAACTTAAGCTAAAGGCATCCCAGAAGAAATAGTTTCAGTAGTTCATGGATCTTTGAAACCTTACGTTAAGCAAACATGCAAGGCACATAAAATACCTCCCTACTAGGATCAGATGCAAGTAGTAAAGAGCTTTAAGGAAGGAAATTATAATCTTAAAGAGAAGTAACAGGCTTAGTCATGAAGTAGAAATTTTGATGAGATCCCACTGCAATACAATGCGTCTGTGGAAAATTTGCCACACGCCACATGAATCAGGCACTGCCAGAAAGGAAAAGAGCAACTTCAAGTCCTTCTGTCTCCCTTCATCTCACAGTTGCATGCAGCTTTCTAACTCTTTGTCTTTCTTACCCCAGTACCATATGCCAACCTTGCATGTCTCCAATGTGCGGCAACAGATTGGTGTTTTATTGCCTTTTGAGTGTGGTAACACGAGTCAGCTGCAAGGAAAGCAGGATGGCTTGCCCTCCGTGGAGCCGAGCCTGAGCCATGGTGCACCTCCTGTCTCCTGGGGATTAGGGTGCTCAGGGCAGCTCTCAAGGTGGGAGCTACAGGATTGAGGAGCAAATACAACATTCTTGTGAGGAAGGGTCCAGTCCACCTTCAGCTTTACAGCAACTATTGTAGGGCTGTAGGAGTGGCTGGAGTTTAAATTATGTTTTCCCAAATCATTCCCCCAAGTATTCCTCATCTACAGCCTCTCAAGGCTCCTTCAATAGTTCATGAGGAGGAAAAGCAGCAAAGTTCACCCCTCAGATGGACACACAGCAAAGCTGCAGCCACACAATGCAATCTGTTCCCATGTTTAATGCAAGGCACAGCAAGCATCACCAAGGCACAGGGGAATTCCTGTTTCTTTCCAGCCTTAAAAGCCTGTGATGGTTGCTTTTAGCTGCAATGCTGAAAAGAGCCATTACAGTGACAGAGTGACTTGAAGAGCAGCTCCTTCCAGTGTCAGTGACAGCTTACTCAGTCCTGTTTATTCTGCCTTCCCCCCCAGAGTTATCTGTGCAGCCATGCAGTGAGCTGCGCAAGAAAACAGATTGAAGTTTACAGTAATCTTTTTTTGCCTTTCATTTTTGAGGCAATGAAGTCAGATTAGGTGTTTGGACTGGAGGAGAAGATCTAAAAAAATGGTTTAGGGAAGAACAAAGAGCGAGCAGGCTGGGTGAGAAAGCTGCCACCTGCTCAGTACCTCCACACGCACTGATGCCATGCGAGAGACCAACACTGCTGTAGCTCCCCTAACAGATTCATTAATCAGCAGAGTTTAGGATTTTTTCTAACCTGGACTTTTATAACACACTAAAATTTCCAAATGTGTAGTTAAAACTGCCTTAGCTTAGCATTATATACACAGGGTTGAAAGAAAGAGAGGAGCACTCTGTTGTGACTAACAACTACTTCAATGTTTCTTGGGCCAAAGGCATTGATCTGGAGTAAACGCTCCTGCATTTATAATTCATAAGCACAGGGAGTGCCCAGTCCCACTACGAGGACAAAGGTAAGGTTGATTAGGTGCCTCAGCTGTAACTTTCCATATGGTACATGCTTTGTAGGTTGTTTTCTGGTAAGATGATTCTTTACTCTGAATTTTCTTGGTTTGCTGTGTACACTTGTGCCATCAGGAAATTATTTCTGTTTCATTTTAACCCCTGATAACTGATTTGTGTCCCTGACTATCACCTTAAATGTATCTAATCCTTAGTTTTCTGTTTAGCTTCAGTTTTACAAGCAAATATTACTATATTATATTTTTATATTATATTGAATAGCAATAAAATTTTCTCAGAATTGAGAAACTTAAGCTGTAGCTTGATTAAAAAAAAAAAACACCCTTGAACTTTTCTCAAGCTGCGTTTGAACTTGATTTATTCTTTTTTTTTACCTGATTTATTCTTTTTTTTACTAAGTCTTTTTTGAACCAGAACTGAAACCAGGTCTAAAAACTCTGATCTAGATATCAGTTCAAAGCAGTGGTTCAGTGAAGAAGGATGTGGTAGGACAGATGATTTTGCCTTTTCCTTGCCCTTTGCCCCACCTCTCTAATGCCAACCACAAGTTAATTCAACAAGCTGAGATGCACTGATCTGCTTATTAAATCATTATATGCCCATGTCGAAACAACTTCAGTTGCAGCTGAAGCTGAATCAAGGGTTCATACCTAAATTTTGCAGGCTACTATGGGAACGTATTATTATCTGCTCAACAAACACAGAAAAGTGAGAATGTGCCATGATATTACTATGCCTCTGTCAGATAAAAGGACTATCTACATGTCGGATACTTGAAAGGCTCAATTCTCCCTTCAGTTCCGCTAATTGAACTCCTCTGACCTCCATGAATATACATCACTATAGATGTAAACTAAACTGGATGTATAATCATTTTAGCAGAGGGGTCAACTGGTTACAAGTCATGTCCCAGCTCATCCACTGCAAGCCACCTTTCTGACAGCCTGCATTGCTCATCATTATTTCTTCACCCTGAAAAGCTCCACCACTGAAGCGTGCAAGCGTAGAGGCCACTAAAAACACCCTGCTCTATGAGATACAGTGAAAAATGGCATAAACAAATGCCAGATCATAAATTATAAAGCTAATTATTGTCCAATCCCTTCTTTTAAATCTCTATTATTTCAGCTGTTTTACTTAGAGACTGGCTTATTTTGTATAAAAGGTTTCTGAAGTTCACTCATCAAGAGCCCCTTTTTTCCCTACTGTTAGCTGCATACGGGCTAAAGCTCAGGAATTTGGGTCTTTATTTACATTTGTTAAGTGGCAAAACAGCACAGATCTAATCTTACTTAATCTTAGCTCAGTACAAATTAAGATTTGCTTGTTGAAAACCCCTACATTTTGCAAGCTACTGCAGAAACATATTTTCATCTGCTTGGCAAACCCACAAAAAGTGAAAATTGGGCCATTACTGGAGAACAGCAGCAGAACACAAAGCTTGGGGTCCCTCATATTGCATCATTACATATCCACCAAGTGACAGATCCAGAGGAGAGACAGATGTCTAAAACTGGCCTTTGGTAGAATTTGTCACCCAAACCCAGAGTGGCAATGCTGGAAACAACTGGCCAGTCCCCACTCATCCTGGGAGGATCCCAGCCTGCAGAGGCTGTCTGCAATTTCAAACCTGCCTTGGCTGACTGAAATGTTGTAACTACGTAAGCAGCGGCAGTGCATTCTGGCCATGCTGAACACGCGCTAGAAAACACCCACCATCCTGGGGCAAGGACTTCCCCCGAGCCTTGTGAGCAGCTGGTGCTGGAAGTCCTCCTTGCACTGTTGCTGGTAAGACCTTGCGGGGTGGTGTTCCACACTAAATGTAATGGAGATGCTGCTTTCCTTCAAACCTGGCCAAGTATTTCAGGTCCCTCATTGAACTGGATCCCAAGTGACCACCCTCCTCATTGCACTTGCTCCCCACTTTTGGTTGGGTCTTTGTTGGAAGGCCAGGGCCACATCTACCTCTGTGCCTGGAAGCGTGTAAGATACAGGGGACAAATCAATGTCACTTGATTTGACATCTTCGTGGAAAGTTGTCTGTATCTGAAGTGGCAGCTCTATAAGCAAAGGAGGAAATAAGGCATTTTGAAGACACAGATGATCTCATTACATATATATGCTCCCATCTGCCTCATCCCAATTCTCTCTCCCTCGCTTTCACCATCCATTTAGTTTTCCCAAGCAGGGTAGCCAGAGTTTCAAGGTTTCCCTGCTTGCACATAGGGCCCAGTGTTGATCAAGAACATGAAATATGTCCTGAAACAACGTCCTTATACATGCTTCCTATTAGAAAAGTCTAAGTATTTACTGAGTGCTTCCAGTTCCACCTATCCCACTCCACCCTTCTTGTCCTACATCCCTTTGCCCTTTGCTTTTTTTTTTTTTTTGCTGGGTTTTACAGTTGCCAATGTCTAGTGAGAGCCAGTTGTGCTTTGAGCACTTGCTGACAGCCTGTTTTTCATCATGTGAGGGCGTCTTTTGTCACTCCCTTTCCAGATTATCCCTCCCCACCCTACATTTATATTGCCTATCTTGAGCAGTGACTTGGATGAAATTGCAAGAAAAGCTCTTGCCTGTTAAACCCCCCACATCTATTGAGGGTCACTTGTAAATGAGAAATGAGAGATAAGAGGGATTTAGTGCTCTCTGAAGACCAAGATACTACCAAGCTGTTCCTAAAGTGTCCCGAAAAAATGCATGTGTGCACGTGTATGAAGGTCTTAGTACATTGCTGTCCCTATGTCAGCTCACTCTTCCACCTGGTAATTAATTTTAAGAGCCCAGTAAGGAATTGACACAAAGCCCAAACAGAGCCTGTTTTCCCAATCACTTAATACACTTGCCCCAATACCTGCTCTGCTCTCTGAGCTCACCCCAATCCACCCTTCCCATGGCTCTGTGCTGTGCACCTCCCTCCTCTACCCCAGCCCCAATACTGACTCCTGCACAGCCAGCAACTCTGTGCAATGTTTTTGCCCCCACGTCCCTTCAATCTCACATAGAATCATACAATCATAGAATCTTTAAAGTTGGAAAAGACCTCCAAGATCATCAAGTCCAACTGCCAACATTACCCAGCTCATCCCCACAGCTCCTGGGGCTCTGCACCCTCCGCCACAGGGCTGGCGAAGGGAGAAGAGGGCAACGAGTGTCACTGCCAGCTGTTCCCCCTTCTGACCTGAAGAAACATCTAAGAGGGGTTTTCAGCTCCTCTCTGTCTTCCCAAATGAGGTGATGAAGAGGAAGTGGAGCAGCAAGGACTACCTATGAGAAAACAGAGGAAAATTGCTTTGGGCTTCTGGGAAGTCTCTGCTCTCCCTCCTCATGGAAGCCTGTGCTTTCTGGCAGGAGAGGGTAGGGAGATGGACAGCTCAGGAGGCGAGCCGGGAGGCAGAAAACTATGGGAAGGGTCTTTCCTCTGAGAGGGCCAAAAATGTTTCAAAATTAAGTGATCTTCATTGCTATTTAAGCATTTTATCTTCCCCTCCATTGAGCATTGGGACTGTGTGGTCTCGGATCAGGTAGAAAAGGTGCCTTTTACAGAAACGATTGTGACTTCCCCAGTCCCCCTGCCTTTATCCTCCATCAGCTATACACTCCCTCCCAAGCTGCTTCTCCAGTCCTGCATGCTCCCAGAAGCTCATGGTTTTCTGGTGCTGGCTGATTTTGATCCGGCTCTTCCAGTTTTGTTACATTCCCACCAGAAGCACAATAATTGCAGCAGGCATTTTAGCAGGATCTGTCGCGTAGGTCGTCGAACTGTGGGTCTTTGCGTCCTGTTGGGCAGCTACTGCATCGGTCGCAGGGTAGGAGAAAACCACTCTGAGTCTCACGGCTGCTATGCAATTTGTTTGCAGACAGCTTTCATCTTCTTTGGACTGTATGCTGGTGGCTACACTTAAGCAAAACTCTGTCTGAAGCCAATGGGAGTTTTCCCTCTAGAAAGTGAGATTTTTTTCATAGCTTTCCAAGCCATTTCAAAGCAAACCTTTATCTAGCCCACGCTGAACCAGACTGGTCTGCTTAGGGAAATCCCGACTCTGTGTGTCCCTCCGAAGAACATTCCTGCCTGCCTTCTTATCCCAGAAAAACGTGCTTCCTTCACCCCTGGGGGCATGGGAGCAATCTTATGAAACTAACAGCAAAAAAAAAGAGTTGGCTTTCTCTTGCTCTTTCTTTTTTCCCAAATGAAGAAGGATGGACTCATTAGCAATCACGGGGTTTCCTGGACAAAAACAAAAGCACTCCAAGCATGTCCTCACTGCCCCATAGTTGCAGAACCTGCTTCCCTGATCAGATTAGGGCTGTGCTGGCTGCTGGGATGGAGGGCAGGATTAGGAGGTACTGGAAGGCTTCCAGGCAATTTTCTCCGAGACAGGCGGCTGTGACTGCGGCACTGCTTGTTTTTCAGAAAGGATCAGCTCTGCAGGTGTCATCCCACAGCAGTCACAGCGTAGGTCCTCCCCGAAAAAGGATGAAGGTGAAACAGCCTACTTAATCAAATAGAGCGAAACGTGTTGCAAATGGCCGTAGCTGCATTACCACGATTCCTCCGACTCAGGGAAGGATACGACATCTCAAAAATAGCTCTGGTATACCCAGGCTGCATATGCACCATGGAATGGTGGTTCTCCATGGTGTAGCCTTCAGACCTGCCGTGGTTCAGCCTGCTAGCCCAGCTGGAGCCCATCTTCCCCTGCCTGCATGCCCAAAAGAAACAACCACATGGGAGAGACGGGGAGACAGGGACAGCAGATGCCCACCCCCACTGCGGCTCACCATGCAGTCGGCAGGCAGGCAGGGGCCCACCGGGAAGGGCTGCTCATTTCAAGGGCACAGTCTAAGAGCTGGTGATGTGCAGAGAGAGAAAATGACCCTGTGGCAATCTGCTACAAGAATAAACATCAATCCTCCTCCCCCTACCCAGCACACACACTGCCAAGGCCTCAGGAATAACAGCCTTGCTCCTTCCAGCTCAGGGTGAGAAAGGAGGCCAGGATTGCCATTTAAGGGAGGGTTTTTGGTGCTCCCTGCTAATGCACCTACCAGAACACCTCTTATCATGTTTTGCTAAGACTGACACAGAGCCCATCTGCATTTTGTGCGGAAGAGTTTGCTTCGACATGTCAGAGGTGTTCGACAGCCGGGCAATTGCGGAACTGCTTCCAGGAACTCATCGGTGCCTTGAAGGCCCTCCTCGTGTGCAGCTCAGGAGTCCCCAAAGCAGTTCCATCCCTGCATGCCAGCGTGGCTGCTTCCCTGCCTCCCTCACGCACAGCTCCTGATTCACTTGCTCACCAGCAGATTCATGTTTTCCTGCTATTTTTACACACAACAGTCATCCCGGTTGTGCGCTGGGGTACATGATGCACACTATCGTAACCTGACATCTTTCCCCATATATGTGCATAATTGGCTAGACCATGAGTCAGTGCAAACCAAATCAGCTGGGATGCTCTTCTGAGTGTCAGGCGTGCATTCAAAACTCTCATCTATGGAGTGAGACCTTCTATTCAGATTGGCTTATGTGTGTGTTCACAAGTCATTATATAATGCTCTGTCATATCTGGAATAACCAGACATTCAAATTAATTTAAATGAATTTATCCGTATGGTACTGCAAGCCCTAGTCACAGGAAGAAAACAATGCATAGAGAGATCTCATCCAAAGCTTTCAGTGCTGACCTTGGGTGCCTACCTTGCAAGTTTTTCCTCTTGTGTTTGATATTTCCTTGTTTCCCTTTTCTGCTTGCATTGAGGACTCTGCTATTTACTGTATTTTTCATATAAAGCTCTAATTAATGTCAGTAGAAGTTCTGCTTGCAGATAAAGGAGGAATATTAAATAGATCTGCAGTGCGGAGAGAGATGATATTTTAGTTCCTTTCATGCATTTTAGTTAGAAAATAACACTGTAGTTGGTTGGTGCCTTTAATTTCCAGAGATTTCAAAGTACTCTGCTCAATACCCAGGCAGAAAACTTCCCACCACTGAAGTGAGGCTGCTCCTGGGGTGGCAATCAGCAGCTAAACAATAACCTGCCTTTCAGGAAAAGACACTGGAAAGAAAAATTAGCACAATATAGATGAGCTAGAGTCTTACCCAAATATACAAGCGCTTCCATGTCTGGATGAAACAGGTGGGGTTGCTTGGAGCCGGCACCCTCGAGCAGAGCAAGAGTGAGGGGCTGAGCTGAGGACACAGGAGCAGAGGACAAGAGTTCATCTCAGGTGGAGGTTCGTAGAGATGATTGAATGTTTTTTGCCATTATGGCCAGCGAGCATGGAAGCATTTACCAAATGTCTTTTTTTAATCTCCAGTGTCCTGCACTGAATATAGCAGGGAGTAATTCAGATGTTTTTCAAGCGCTGGAATGGAAAGAGCAGTGGACTTCCATTCAAATAGAAAATGAATGTGTATTTCCAACCTCCCTTACTGCTGACTTCTGCATTAGTGCAATATATTTGAAGCAGACTTCATGTGCAGCAGTAGGGATGTGCTTTTAAACAGTATCACCTTAGCACTACCTTCACCTTGGCCTTACAAAGCGTACTTTGTATGCCTAGTTGTGGAAACCTTGTGCTAAGAAGACAGCTCCACTGTAAAGATCTGGTTTTGTCCTCAAACCTCATTTCAGGAAGTAATCTGGGGCTTTTCATGCCTGCTCCCACTCACAGCAGGGCATTCTTGCCCTCCTTTGAAAAGCAGAAAATCAGAGGAAAGCAGCATTTTGGTGATAAGCGTATGCTGGCAGGAACACTACTGTAAAACTCGCAACAAAGGCTTTAAGAAGCCAGTGCAGTGCCATAGCAATTAGATTCACAGCATCTATCAAACTATAATTCTGGCAGCACTGAGGGTGAGAGAACTTGTCACGCCGGGCATCTCTTCTTATCTCTCTGAACATTTTTTGCCAGTGCGGTTTGACCGGTTACAGAAAGGGACCTTGATATGGCCAAAGCTACTCCCTCAGAAAGCGAAGACAAATATTTACAGGTGTGTTACAGTGGCTGCCTGCCTCTGTCCTTCTGTCCATCTAAGCCTTTGCTTTTAGAACTGTCATCGAACAAGAACAGGACACACAAACTTGGGAGCCAGGGAGAGGAGAGATGGCAGTGCCCGCTGGAGGGGCGAGGGGATGGGCAGCAGGAAGGCAATGGTGGCTGTGCAGGAGGAGATCTGATGTACGCTATAACCAGTGTGGATGCAGAAATGGCAACACGAGAAGGACAGCTGCTGTAGCACTGCTTCCCAGGGGGGGTCTTCAATGCCCTAGCACTTCTCCCTAACACCCCATTCCCTCCAGCAGCCTCACGGGGCCAGGATGGGGCTGCCCACCTTGTTCCCAGGGCGAGTGGGGCAGGTAATAGTGCAAAGAGCTGAAGAAGAGAATGCAGCGGTTGTGGCAGGGAAGGAGAAGCTGGAAAGAGTACTGGGGATTGCTCACAATGCCACAGCATCTCCCTAGGATCTCTGGGCTGGTAGCATCCCTACCCCTTTTGGGCTGTCTTAGCCTAATTCTGCAACTGGCTGCTTCTTTGCAGCTACGTCCTAGGGAGAACTCCAAGCAAACAACAGTGGAAATGAAAAAGAAAGTGCAAAACAAAGGGGAAGGAGTTAGAAGCAGCACGAGTGCTCAGCATCTCACACCATCGGTAAGAGAAGGGAGCAAGAGGAGAGGAATTGAGAAGAGCATGATGCTGTCACAGGATGTTGTGACACTTCTGGAAAAAAAATGTTGCCCAGCATGAAGCAGGCAGGGGCTCAATGAAGGAGTACAGCAGACGGTTTCTCCTTCTGAGGAGTTTTTTGAGTTTAGCAACATTGTCAGGCTCAGGATTTTAAACCACAGATATCAGATCCCTGAGTAGTAGGAAATTGGCTTGAAAACCATGAGAGGTTTTTCTTTGTTTGGTTTTTGGTGTTGTTTTTTTAAACAAATGGTAGGTTCTTTCAATTTGGCTTCCGGTTTCTGAGCCTTTAGGGCCTATTTAATTTTCATTTTCATGTCTTCTTGCATAATGGTTCAAGCCATTTAAAATTATCTGTTTAAATAAAAGCTCTGAATTTCTCACAATCAAATAGTTCCAAGTAGTGGCAAAATGCCAGATATTGTGATGCTAGTGATAAATTAGCAAGCTAAATTTAATAGGAATCTTCTGATAAAGAACAAGTAATTAACAGAGTGATTACATCTATAATTTTTTATATGCTGTTGACCAGGATGCTATTTTGTGTGCTGTAAGTGTGGTCTGGTAATGCTGCAGGTATGGCAGTAGCTGTTGAGAAAATTGCCTCTATTAACATAGGCATAAATCCCTAGTATTCTGAAATTTGGGAGTTAATCATATGCTGAAGAACAGATACACTTATCTGGAGAATTTCTCATATGGCCTTTTTTAAAAAATTAGTTTGTTACAGCTTGAGACTCCCCATAAGAAGGTGTCAGGCAGAGGCTGGAGTGTTTATGCAGGGAATGGTTATGTGAGCTCAGCCGGCGTGTCTTACAGACCTCTGGGAGATACCGTCTAATAAGCAAGCAATCATTCTTGAATGGTTTGGGGTTTTTTTAGTTTTTCAAATTAAACATTTTTTTTTTTCCCCCCTAAAGCAAAGCAAACCTCTTTGTTCAACTACAGGACAAGCCTCTGCCCTGGTGAAATTATATGAGGATGCTGAAGAAGTCAATCAATTCCAGAATTATTTGCTGTCTAACGGGCAACCATGGGCACAGCCCATTGATTTAGGGGGAAATCAGAGAGCTAGAAAAGAAATGGGGGACATTTCTTGATGTGACATCCACTGTCCCTAACTATCAGCTTTGAGCAGCTCCATTGATGGTGGAGTTACTGCTTCCCAGCAGACAGATACTTCTGCCTTAACTCAGCTCTGGCCACAGCCCCAGATGATGTTGGCATCATTTTTGCCAACTGCAAGTGGATAAAAAATTAATGCCAGTGTGCAGGGAAGGAAAGAGAGAGTGGGGGAAAAGCCAGTGGAGCCACCAGCATTAGTGGGAGGACAGCAGAGCAAGAGGGCAACCCAGGGTGCAGAGAAATCCTTTGGGCAGGGGAGAGTGAGCTGCCTCCAGTGCTGCCATGGGGATGAGAGAGGGCTGGTAACACCCAAAAGAAAGGAGGCACTGGGAGACCAGGATTGTAACACACATTTTCAGAGGGATGCCTGGAAGTGTGACAGTCTGTCTGTCCTTCTTTAAAGCTGGGCTGGCAGTAAAGGAGGTAGCTGAGCTATGTGGCCTGTCTGCAAAACAAGTGAAGTGAATGAGCCTGGGCTGGAGTGGGAAAGGAGATTTAAATCACTTGTGGTAGGATGGAAGTTTTTCCTCCCAGAAGTTCAGGACATAAAGGTAAAACAGGGTCTAGTGCTAAGAGTCACTGGGAAAGCTCACCATCCTTCTGAGCTGCAGCCCAACAGGGAGTCTCCAACATCAGTGAGAAGAACGTTTTTCTGCTGTTTTTGTTGTTGTTGATTGTTTGTTTGTTTGTTTGTTTGTTTAAAAATAGGGACATTTTAATGGATTTTATTCCTCACTGATGTCTTTCAGTATCACACAGGAACATATGCAGAATCTAATCCAGGGATATTGTAGATCAAAGTGCTGCCCCAGCTGTTGCATTGTATTGAATATGGCTTTTGTAGCAGGACTCAGTTTAGTTTTTCCTTTTTAGATAGTTCTGCTTCAATAAAAAACAGATGAAGAGAAACAAAAAATGGAGAGAAGTGCCATTATTAAAATAGAAACTTCCTCTGTGAGCTCACATGCCAAGAGATACCCAGCAATCAGCATGGGAAAGCCGCGCATCTCTGTACACTGAGAGATGTAGAAGTGGTGCCATCTCTCACTGTTAGCTCCTCACATGCCCTCCCTCTGACTCTGAGAGCTACCTGTGCAACCATCTTACAGTGTCTCTACGAATTACCATAACATCAAAGGGGATTTTAGGGATCTGCAAACGTGACTGTAAGAAATGATCTGTACTTCGTTTGATCATGCTGCTGTTAGGATGTATCTTTGGGTCACAGAGCTGTTTGAAACTTCGCTGAGAGCAGCTGAGTTAATCAGATGACGGTGAACGTCCAATATCTTGGACATTCCTGCAGCTTCCCTGTTTCACTGCAGATAGTTTAATTCTGGTGTTGCTAGGATATATCATCTTAGAGAACATAAACCCCACAAAGCCCTCGCTGACAAGAGGATTAGAAGAGCCTGTCTATCAGTGGATTATGTATATGAATGAAGAATAAAATTAAGCATAAAATGCTTCATTTCTTGTTAAAATAATGTAATTCTGTGCATGCAGAGACGAAATAATCATGCTAGCTCTATCTGTTGTGCACTCCCAAAAGGTAAGGCTCTGCTCCAACTGTTCTTTCAAGACCCATCTCTGCAGAAAGCCAGCGGTTTTTTAGGGAATCTGTCATCTGATTAAATGTAGACAAATCCAAAGTAAATGTAAGTAGTCAGCACTTGAGCTAGTCATCCTCACTTCTCATTTATTCACTGGTGAGTACCACATGCTTTTAGAGAGTGAGTTAACTCACCCTAAGATAGGTCAGAAATTGTGCCATCAGAGTGCCCATAGCTCTCCACCAGCTGGAAAGGACACCTGAGGGGGCCTAAGTCCAATGGAGACATCTGAAGTTTTGCCCCACGAGCTTTTTAGAAACAGAGATCACTAGGCCCTCCAGATGCTGCCGCTCAGGGCCTGACTCAGAGGCTGGATGAAACAGATGGGGCTTGACCCGCTTGTGCTTGCAGCTGCCCAGCTGCAGGCTGGAGCCATGCCGGAGCGGTCCAGCTTCCTTTAGCAGGGCAGCCCGCCAGCCCCTCCCAGTCCCACAGGATGGGATGCTGCAGAAGCTGCGCTCACGCACCAGGCCCTGCCTAACAGCATTAGCAGAACAATTACACAGACACTACCCCATACATATATGTGTGTGTATACGTATACATATGCACATGCACATGCAAATATACACATATAAACATATACATATGTACATGTATATATTTTAAAAAACAATATAGGACCTGTATGTATATGTGTGTAGATATATGCATGTCTGTGTATAAACTGGTCCTACATTGTTTTATTAATCAGATTCAGGTATCTCCAATTTTATATTTTCTTCTCTAAGCATTAAATATGCCATCAGAAGAAACCTTTTATCTGCTTCCAAATACCACCTAACTGCTCAAACATTAAAATGTGGGATTCTAGCAACCAGTCTTGGACCTGGGACCTGTATATGGATTGATGTAACTCAAGCAACCAGTGTCCAGCAGGAGTTGAAGCCACTACTCAGTGTAAATGCACACACACAGAGATGCTCATACCAAACTAAATAGGATTAAATTCATGGATTGCCACACAGTCTGGTCAAAACCATCATATTTAATCTATGAAAGAGTCAAGTAAATTGCTTGCAAACCTAGCAGGAATACTGTGCATATCCAAGAGGTGTTTAGCCTGGGCTTAACTCCAAGTTTCCCTTCCCAGCAAAACTCTCCCATCTGTGGCAGCCCTAACATTTGGGGGCAAAGGCAGAAAGTGATGTAAACCTTAGTGACAGAGGCCTGACAATATGCTACAGATCATTGTGTCTAAATGCTATGCATCCTTGTGTCTAAAACACCACTCAGTGGTACTGAGCAAACCTTAGACACAGGGAGCAAAGAACTGGAAATGCGTTGGATTTGGTGACTGAGTACTAACTGCGAATCTCTGCTACACAATGCAATATCTATGCATCAAAGTGATGTGGTGTTTGTCTTTGACTTTGGCCTTTGATTTAGACTTTTACCTCAATATTTTCTTCTCTATTTACAGTTTTGACTGTGATCTATTTGGGAACTACAGGAATCATGAGATCTGAATGATACTCTCCTCTTTATGTGACCTATGTGCCCTACTAATTTGCTGCCACACTGATGGCCATGTGCCTGTGCAGGGGCACTCTTCCATAAGACTATGCATTTGTTCACCGTGAATGTTCAGGATATTTCAGAGTCTCTAAGATCCCAGATGGCTTTTTTTTTTTTAGCCTGTGCACCAAAAAATTATAGACACTGAATTCTACTTCTTATTTTCTTCCAAGCTTCAGTTTTATTTCCTAATTGAGGTTCTCAAACTCATTAATGTTGCAAGTTTGGGAACTTACTGGTCATGCAACTCGCTACCCCTCTGCTCTTGCCCTACACAGCTACATCAGAAATCTGTTTATTACTTACAGCATTAAATTGCGTGAGAGTCTCACATTGTTTGGGTTCTTTCCTTCACCCAGTCATTTCTATAGAGCAACCCTCTTCTCTTTGACAAGTCCCCAGTTCAGTTCTTCCTGAGGACCATGTACTCTTCAGGCCATCATGGGGAGATACTGGAGTGGTGACAGGTTGCAGCAAAGCCCCGTAGTTTTTGGCAAACCTGAACCCAAGTCAGAAAAAAACCTGATATGCTTCCTGACACAAAGTCCATGCACCCTCATAGTGTACATCAGGCTTAGCAGCAAGGACTCACATGCAAAAGAGAGCTCAGATTAAGGTATCTGCAAATCCTAGTTATCCCTGGCAGGCAAGGTCAGGATGCTTCCTAGAAAGACCAGGTCTTTCCCATCACCATGTGACAAGCTACCAGGACAGTAATAGGAGCAGCTAAGACAAAGCATTCCCAGAGCATCTGTACATGCAGGGTACACCCTAGTCCATGTTAAAGGTTTGCCAAAATCCAGGCATTCTCCATCAGACCAAGCTGAAGATTAGCAGAAATCTGTGCCTGATTACTACCAAGGTCTCCCTTGGGAAAGAGAATAGTCTGAGATGAGTCTGGCCCTAATGAAGACAATTTTCCAAGACTTGCTGGACAGAGGGCCGTTTCCTATCACAGTAACTGGAGTTTTCAGTCAGGACTGAACTGAAGGCAGCTGATAAAATCCTGGAACAAATGGTTATCTTTCAGATAGATCAGGTTGGAGACAAGATGTCTTGCAACACCTGAGAGCCCTCGCTGTGGCTAAGGCAAATGAAAAACTGTTCAGCATGCTACTGCACAAACTAGCTTGAGGGCTGCTTGTTCTCATCCTTCTAGCTCTGCTCTGCACAGCAAAGGGCAGACTCATTTCAGGGTCATTAGCAGATGTCCTTGAGGTGTTTGAGGCTGGTGCCTCAAGGCAAAGGAAAAGGTTTGCAGATCAAAGTAGAGCTTTGATCATCCAGGACATTATTTTTATGAGCTGGGCTAAAAAAAGACACGGATTCCACAGATTCAAGCATAATGAATAGGACATGGGGCAATAGGTGGCACAGCTCGACATTCATTTTCTAAATTCAGAGGTGGGTTTCTCAACTTGGTGGCTGCTGGGTGGCATAATTTATGGCTTTGCCTACAGGAGGTAACCCTACTATTAATAGGAAGTGACCTACTGGTTAAACAGAAGAGCAGGGTGCCTGTGTCCCTTGGTCCTGCTTCCCACATCCTGGCTTTTCCTGCCAGCATTATGTTTCAGACCATAACTTCAAAATGTCTGTCTGAAGAGCTACAAACCCAATACTGGCACAAGAGCAATGTGTTGTATTGGGGAGCAACGGGAATTTGGCTTTCCCCTGTAAATGAAGCTGATGGCACACACAAAGGATAAGTGACTGTTCCTCTGCAGGGGAGCCCAAGTGGGCTGCCAGAGCTGTGAAAAGGCCATGGGGGAGGTTGTAAAAAGGCAAATATTTTCATCTTTCCAAGGCTGTTTCACATTACAGAAGCTATAATACAGGCGCATGTCTTATTTGGGTGACCTCATTGAACAAGCCAGAACAGAAGGCACATGGGGGAATGGTGTACCACTGATGGAAGAACTGATCCAAGTGCTGGCATGGATCTACATTTTCCCAAATCACATTCTTTTTGCCCTAAAATAATACTGTTCTTGTTAGGGCACATAGTGGCAAAGCTCAGCTGTATAGGCTGTGATATACCTGCTGTTATCCTCCAGTGCTGTTACCAGTTACACGTACCTCTTCATCAGACACATACCTACACAGAGACACACATCCTTAAGACTTGCTTTTGCAATCACGTTGTTGCTGGGCTGATTCTCCTTTGGCAAGAGCTTTTTTCTTGTGAATGTTGCCCATCTTTCCTGGGGTGTAATGAGACCAAAGAGTTTTAATAGGAATGATCACAACCTCAGCTAGCAACAAGTATGACTGGTGTTGGGTAGAAAAATATGTTCAGAGAAATATTAGCAAAATGTCCCTGAACTGCAGTGGAGTGTATGGCTGTAGAAGCCTAAAAATATTTCATAAGTGCACTCCAAGGTCATTGAGTGACAAGATCTGTCAGCATAAAGAGACATTTTGTTCTGACCATTCGCTAAGTTCTGCAAGTACCCATCATTCAGCATTCATAGCTTTGACTATATGTATTTTTAAATCACCCTGGCAGATGCGAAGGCTGGAGGCCAAGCTTTCAGCCACGTCTCAGGAACTGTAGATCAGTAAAAACTATCTGAGTAGTTGTCGAGACAGTTGTGTTTGCAGCACGACTGCCGCCAGGAGAGACAGGGCTATGGAGGTCTGATTTGCCACAGTTCTTCCACTTGAAGGCAATGAGGGATGTTGAAAAGTTTAGCAGAAATCCAGTAACTGCAAACATGGCTTGGAAAGGGTGGGAACCACTGACTCAGTTCTATGTATGCCCAGATAATTACCCACAGGAAAAATTCACACTGAGAAGAAGCTCTTTCTTTAAAAACCTTGAGCTACTGTGGGGGGGGAAAAAAAAAAAAAAAAAGTTGAGTGGAGTAGGATTTCTTTTCCTGACACTCTCAAAAACAATCATTGTTTTCCCTCTTCCTACACTGCTAAATTGTAGAGGATGAGGACAAGAGCAAACTGTTGAAGTAAGCAGGATCTGAGTACGTGATGAGGAAGTGAGAGTAACAACAGTACAATGTCAGCTGGAGTGTGGACAGCGTGGGATCAGCAACCGTATTGGCTAACTAAGGCATGATGTGACAGTGGATTGGACAGAAGCAGGGCGGAAGAACTCGTGCAAATAGCTGCCTTATCGGGACGGAAATCGCAAGGGAACGAGCATCCGGGTAAAGATGCATAAAGCACTGCTTGCAAAATAAACTGTGTCTCACTCACACTACAAGTTGAGTCCGTGCCGTAATATGCCACAAATGGCGCCCGAACAGGGACTTCAGAGGCGGCGTGAATAGAGCCTGGACCGGTGGCATAGCCCAGCTGAACCAGAGACCGCGGACCAAGGAACAAATGCACCCATCGCCTAAGAGCAGGTGAGCAGCTGGGAACCACGAGAGGGAAGCTATGCCATGAACAAAGATAAAGCCTTGACGTGCTTAGAAGGTTGCTACAGAGGCAAAATACACCGTTACTGGTGTGCAACTAGTGTCTTTATTAGAATGGATTAGCGATAATCACCTGCATTTTCCTGCCCATGGAACCTTTCAAGTTGATGCTTGGAAAAGGGTGCTTTTGCAGGATGCTGCCGAGGCAGGAGATAGCCAAGCCTGCAAGCATCTGGCCACATGTGGACAAATCATGATAACTATCAAAACAGTTCAGCAGAATTTTACCACAGATACTCCCTCTTCTCTTGAGACATCACTGCCTCCGTTGCCAGACCCCCAACCCACACAATCTAAGGATTGCCCTCCCTCCAGGGCTCCATCTAACAATCCCTTCCTCGATGCCATGATTGCTGATAGTGATACCACTCCGGAGAACGACCCTTTTGATTCGGGTCCGACAGACCCTGAACAGAAACCAGATCTGCTTCCCCCTGCACCGAGTACGGACGTTAGTCGCCTGGTTATGGGAATGGGGACTCATAATATTTGGGAGGCATGCAAGCAGGAGGCAATGCGGAATGGCGATTGGCAAGTTGCCTTGGCATGTCCAGTCATGTATCATGCTAACCAACAACCAGTTTGGCAGCCCCTCACTTACATTGCAGTAAAGGAGCTGCGATGAACAGTAAAGGAAGAAGGAATACATTCTCCATTTACTGCATCGCTGCTTGAAGTGCTGGCGGAATCATATACTTTAGCTCCTCATGACTGGAAATCTTTAATGAAGATGGTGTTAACACCCACTCGGTTTATAATGTGGCACGCTGAATATAAAGAAGGGTGTGTGGTGCAGTCCATAGAAAATCTTAATAACGGTAACCCACTCGGATATGATCAATTAGCCGGTGAGAAAGCCTTTGCTAACCCAGTGGTGCAAGCAGCTGTTCCGCATGAAATGTATACTCAAATTAGACATATTACTCTTCGGGCAGTGTGAAAAATTCCAGCATCCAAAAGCAAAGGACCTCAGTCTTTTGTTAAAGTGGTGCAGGGACCTAATGAACCTTATGCAGACTTCATAGATCGACTGCAAACCACTTTAGAGCAACAAGTCAACAATGATGTCGCAAGAGAGCAGTTGCTACTACTGTTGGCTGTTGAAAATGCTAACAATGACTGTAAGCATGTATTGCAACCTGTGAAAAACCATAACCCCACTTTGGCTGATATGGTCAGAGCATGCCAAGATGTTGGGTCAACAGGGCATCAAGCTAGTGCCCGCAAAATGCAAACAAGAAAACTCCTCTGCCCCAAGACTGTCCTCATTGTAGAAAAGGCAAACATTGGTCTAATGAATGCCGTTCTAAATATCACGCTAATGGGCAACCCCTGTCTGACCGCTTGGGAAATGCAAGACGGGGGGCAAGGCCGCACACTTCGAACAATCAAATAAATCTGCGCCCTGCTTGTGGTCAGCAACCTCACCCCAGCCACCGCAGGAAGTGCAGGACTGAACCTGGCTGCCACCCACTCAGTCACAATAACGACGACTGACGTAATTCTTATCCCGACGGGGGTTTGGAGTCCAGTCAGAAAAGGGATGCATGCTTTGTTGATTGGCAAATCGTCAACCACAAAACTGGGACTTTTTATTTTATCTGGAGTCATTGATTCGGATTACAGTGGAGAAATTCAGATCATGGCATGGACACCAGTGCCTCTGTATTTTGTCCCCGCAAGGGCAGCGTATTGCACACCTTGTACCCTTTCAGGGGGAGGCTTCCAGAGGAATTGGATATAGAGGCGAAAAAGGTTTTGGTAACACTGGAACACCGCAAGTATTGTAGGCAAAATCTATCAAGGTGTTACAACCAATGATAACATGCACTATTGACAAACGTTCCTTTAAAGGACTTGTAAATACTGGTGTGGATGTCTCTATAATTTAGAGCTCTGCATGGCCACCAAAATGGCCCATGACAGACTCTGCCTTCACGATTGTGCGAGTGAGAGGAATGAGGCGACCAGAACAGAGTGCACATCTCCGAGTGATTGTCAGACCAGATGGACAGATAACGCGGGCTGCTCCTTTTATTGCCCCGGTTCCGTGTACCTTATGGGGCCAGGATGTACTTGGACAGTTTGGAACCACAGTTCACATAGCAGAACCAAAACAGCAACATTTTGTGCAGGGGCCATTGAACAGCTGTTCCGGGCCCAGCAACAACCGATCTTCAAACTCACTTGGTTGACACAACAACCTGTGTGGGTTGACCAATGGCCCCTGCATTGAGAATGGCTGGAACAACTCCATAGACTGGTGGAGGAACAGTTGGCCGCTGGCCACATCATGCCGTCCACGAGTCCTTGGAACACTCCTGTTTTTTGTATTCCAAAAAAAGAGTAGAAAAAGGCATGACCTTAGGGCGGTTAACGCTGTCATTGAGACAATGGGAGCCCTTCAACTGGGGCTCCCCTCACCATCTGTGCTTCCAGCCAATTGGCCTTTAACAGTAATTGATTTAAAGGACTGTTTTTTCACTATTTTTTTACACCCTGAATATGCACCGCATTTTGCCTTTTCCATTCCATCATTAAATCAGCAAACACCCATGGAACAATGCCATTGGACAGTTTTACCACAAGTAATGTGCAACAGCCCGATGATCTGCCAAGCTGTTGTTCATGCAGCACTTCATCCAGTAAGGGTCCAGAATAGAGATGCCATCATTTATCACTATATGGACGATATTCTAATTGCTGCACCATTTGACAATGACTTAGAAAGGGTTGTTGAACAAGTCTACAAGGCCGTTGAACAAGCTGGCCTGCACGTCTCACCAGAAAAGGTCCAGAAAACCAGCCCATGGAAATACCTAGGATGGCAAATTACCCAACAAGAAATCCGTCCACAACCCCTTTGTTTAAAACTAAATGATACAGTGACACTTAATGAGCTGCAAAAAGTTTTAGTTGTGATTAACTGGCTTTGACCAGTTCTAGGACTCACCACTGAAGAATTACATCCATTATTTACCCTTTTAAAGGGAAATCCCGATCTGTGGTCATCTAGAACTCCTACTGATGAGGCCAAAGAGGCCTTATCTACAGTAGCAGAGGCAGTCGAACATTGCCAGGGATGGCGATGTCTCCTTGCACTGCCAATAATTTGGCAATAATTGCTGATGTCTTTCAGCCTTTTGCAGCTCCCTTTCAATAGGAAGAGAGTGCAAAAGACCCCCTAATTGAATGGCTCTTTTTGCCACATTCTCAGTCAAAAACAGTGGTAACAATCCTTGAAGCCTGTGCTCAATTGATATGACAGGGAAGGGCCCGACTAAAGGCTCTTGATGGGCTAGATCCATCTGTCATTTTTATTCCTGCAACCAAGAAAAGTTTGAATTGGCCTCTCACTGAAAGTTTCGATATGCAAATTACCATGGCCGATTTTCAAGGCCATATCTCCATTCATTACCTGAAACATTGGATTTGGGCCGAAATCACTAAATTGCCCTTGTATACCAAGTCACATTGCCAACCAACCCCTGTACAAGGTATTACGGTCTTTACCGACAGGTCTAGCAAATCAAGAAAAGCCACCGTGGTATGGAAGCCATTCCAAGCGGCAGAATGGCAACATGAAATAAAAATTGTTCCACAAGGCTCAACACAAGTAATTGAATTGATTGCAGTGAATATGGCCTTGTTAAAACTTAAGGATGAACCTGTTAATCTTGTCACCGACTCATTTTATGTAACAGGAATAATAGCAAGGCTTGATTATTCAATGATTAAGGATGTGGATAACCCCTTTTTGATGACTGAGCTTTGGATGCTTTGGTCCTTGATAGATCAAACGAAGCATGATTTTTATGTTATGCATCTTTGATCTCACACTGATTTACCTGGTCCCATAATGGAAGGGAACCAATTAGCAGACTTCTACACCATGTCTGCAGTGGTTCCTAACCAATTTGAGCAAGCCAAATTGTCACATTCCTCTTACGTTATCAAAACGCCAGAGCACTTAAACGGCACTTTCAGCTAACCATGACTCAGGCGCACAGTATTCTTGCAGACTGTCCTGACTGTCAACTCCTAGCCCCGTTGCCCACCAAAGAAGGAGTTAACCCATGTGGTATTAAAAGTAATGACTTGTGACAAACAGATGTCACACACTTTAAAGAGTTCAGCAAAATGGAATATATACATGTAACAGTAAATACTTTTTCTGAGTATCTTGTCGCTACTGCACATGCGGGAGAAAAGACTTGTGACGCTTGTAAGCATTAGCTCACCTGTTTTGCTATTCTACGTGTTCCACAACAAGTGAAGACTGACAATGGGCCTGCCTATAGCTCTGCTCCCGTTTGAGCATTTTTACAACAATGGGGGGTTGAACATGTTACAAGTATTCCTCATTCACCCACAGGCCAAGCAATTATTAAATGAACTCACAGGGTTTTGAAAGAACAGCTCACAAAACAAAAAGGGGGGAGTATGGGATTGGAATCCCCACAAGAAAGGTTGTGGAAAGCAACTTATGTCCTTAATTTTCTGAATCAAGATGAGATGTATAAGTCAAAATATAAAAAACAATACGGTTTATCTATGCCCTTTCAAGGTAAACCACTGGTAATGGTAAAAAATCTAGTCTCAGGACAATGGGGAGGACCAAAAGATTTGATAATGTGGGGTTGAGGATATGCTTGTGTTTCTGCAGGTGACCAACTGCAATGGGTCCCGTCATGTTTTGTACGCCCCTATGTCTCAGCCTCATCAGAGGAGCCATGGGATTGTCCACTGTCAGCTTGACTGCACCTGACAGCAATGTCTGGCTTGTCCTTGCTAATGCAACCAACACAAGCACAAGGTGTATCTCCACGGCCACACCAGCTGATCTTTTTCGCACATATCTGGTAGGCGTGCCATTGGCAAGTCAAGAATTAGATACCCTTTACAATGTTACAGTGCAGAGTCCATGCAAAAAGCCGGGCATTCTTGAGCCTCTCTGGTGGTGTCGTGCGATGTAGTGAAGGGGCACATAGCAGCCCCAGGGCTGGTATAACGCCTCGCTAGAGAAGGTAGGCGATTTCCCGGCCCTGCCGATTCAGCCACGGGAATTAGCCATTATAGGTACATTGCAAAGTCACATTTGTTTCTCTTTGAACTTCACATTTGGAAAGTACGTGAATAATTCTGGGTTTGATGTTTCACCAAACAGGGCAGTTTTTAAAAGCTAGACTTGGTGCAATAACACTGCATCGAGTCAAATTACCCCTGGGATCGATGCTATCAGCCCTCCTGGTGGCATCTTTTTGATCTGTGGAGACAGGGCATGGAAAGGTATTCCTGGGAAGGCTGTGGGTGGGCCATGTGCTTTTGGCCAACTAACATTGTTTCATCCTAGTATTACATCTCATAATTTAACACATCCAAACAGTCGCTGTATGAGACTGTAACATTGTTCCTCGAAAACTGTGATTCAAATGTTCAATTGTGGAATACGGGTGAAAGAGTTCTTGTTTCTTTGCTTGCACCCATAGGAACAACACAAGCATCAGCTACCCTTAGCAAGTTAGGGTGCTGGCTTGCTAAAGAAAGCAATGCAACCATCACCACTTTGCAAAGCTTATTAATGGATGTTGACTCAATAAGGCATACTACATTACAGAACTGAGCAGCAATTGATTTTTGACTCTTAGCTCAAGGTCACGGATGTCAGGATTTTGAAGGCATATGTTGTATGAACTTTAGTAACCACTCACAGTCAATTCATGCAAGTATTGGTAAGCTGAAAGTCTTAATCCAACAATTGATGTTATACGCAGAAGGAGATTTTTTTTTGGTTTTCTTTCATGGTTTGGGAACCTTAGGCCGTGACTCAAAAAAAAATCATTATTTTGTGTTCGCTAGGAATATTTGTCATTTTTTTAATTTGTGTCTGTGTTCCATGTATTTTGACTTGTGCACAGCGGATGATTGAACGCAGTATTAACAAGGTTATGCTTACACATGTCAATGTAGCGCTTGCTTTAGAATAATTAAATAAAAACAGGGGAGATGTAGAGGACAGGGACAAGAGCAAACTGTTGAAGTAAGCAGGATCTGAGTACATGATGACAAAGTGAGGGTAACAACAGTACAATGTCAGCCCGAGTGTGGACAGCACGGGATCAGCAACCATATTGCCTTATTGGGACAGAAACTGCAAGGGAATGAGTGTCCAGGTAAAGATGCATAAAGCACTGCTTGCAAAATAAACTGTGTCTCACTTGCACTACAAGTTGAGTCCATGCCATAATACGCCACACTAAATCACGTTGTGAGTCTTATCACGGTTTGGCTTGGTCAGACAAGTCACATGTCAACATCAAGACAAAGTCATACTTAAAACAGCACAGCTCTTGCCTGTAGACGGACCTATGCTTGCGGCAATGCCAACAACCCACAGCCTCTGCTAAAATATTCGCAGTACTTGCTTCCTGCCCCGGCAGCCCAAAGTGTATTTCCCAAGTCAGGAAAATAATGTAAATACGCTCCTATGAATCACAGAATTGTCTTTCAACTGGTAACATAGAAGTAATCAGTGCTGCAAACCTCCCTTCTTGTCTGCAAATAAAGAAAAAAAGAAAAATGTTTTGGTTGTTCCTACAGAGCCAATAAACGTGCTTCAGGGGTCATTAACTTTAAGTGCATTCTTTTGGAAAAAAGATTAAGTGCAGCACTGTACCTTATCCTGAATCCTCTGCCAAGCTTTGTTTAGAAATAGCATTTTACTGATATCCTTTTTTTTTTTTCCACCCTGTGAGAAAAATCTGCTTGCGCAGGGTGGAAGCCGACTACATGCAGCTGAGAACCCGGCTGCATACCAAGTGCCACCCTTACACTTGCATAAGCACGCTAAAAAAGCCTCGCTTCTCTTTTTATTTTTGGATCTGCTCCAGCAGTGGCAAGCGGTTGAATCGCTGCAGCTCAGCCAGCAGCATGGCATAGGAAGTGAGTCGGCGCTCCTGCCAGCCACTTCGAGGTCCCACATCAGCATCCGGTGGCTTTGGGCCACCCGCATCCTGACAGAGAGGTTCACCCAACCCTTGCTGCAACCTTTCTCCTCCTTTAACCCTTCCTGATGGGAAACTGCCATGAAAGTGAGCAGAGAGCAGGGATTAGGGCTTTGCAGGAGGTTTCAGAGTCGGATGAGCTTGGCAGGAGTGAGGTGAGGGGAACGGGGCCGTGGTGGGGCAAGACATCTGGAGCCCCATTTGGGGCAGGGCTTACTGGCAGGACAGATGAGTGCAGGTCTTTCATGGCACAGGTGGTCACCTCTTCTGAGTGAACTGTGACTGATAGGAGATACTTTAGGGAGATAATATTTTCCCTTTATTCATGGATGTGTCTCTCAAGCATTCATTTCAAATACTCTCCAATATCCAGCTAAATTACCATGAGCTTCAGGGCACCATTTATTTTGTCATTATTGACAACAACCCATTTTGAGACATTTCAACTTATCCTCTGAGTCCTGAAATGAGTTAATGCAACTCTCCCCAGAAAAATTGAAATTACTTTAGTTTGAAGCCTTATGTTAATACAGTTTTTAATGGGTTCACTTGTGAAAAATATTCAGTGCGGCTCTACATCTGAAGTAGGAATGGCATCATGAGTTCTGACAGGTTTAAGATCACAAGAGAAGCAGGATTTAGTCTATTTCCTAACACAAGACTCCTGAAACATATTCAAGCAGCTGTGCTGAGACTCTCAGTAGACAATAAGTCTTATGCAAATATGCCATATCCAGCTTTCTGTCAGATTGAAGCCGCTCAGGAGAACTTACGGTTTCCTGAAAGCCAGTGTTTTTTTCAGAGAAAGCATCTTAGTCAGATTGAGGACTGAAATTAAAATGTGAAGTCAATTATTTGAGTATGTGACAAAATACTTTTTTTTTTTTTCTTCACAAATAATTGTTTTAGATAAAAGCTATACTTACGACTGAGGAACTACCAGTTCTATCTTGTGACTTACCTCTCAATGAATGCATGATATAATTAACTTCAGCACATGCATCATAAGGTCATTTAATTTTAAGGCTATTGTTAAAAAAAAAAATTCGTAGAATAGTTTGGGTTGGAAGGGACCTGTAAAGGTCATCTAGTTCAACCCCCCTGCAGTGGGCAGGGACATCTCCAACCAGATCAGGTTGCTCAGAGCTCCGTCCAACCTGGCCTTGAATGTTTCTAGGGATGGGGCATCCACCACCTCTCTGGGTAACCTATTCCAGTGTTCTACCACCCTTATTGTAAAACATTTCTTCCTTATGTCCAGTCTGAATCTACCTCCTTCTATTTTAAAACCATTATCCCTAGTCCTATCACAACAGGCCCTGCTACAGAGTTTTTCCCCGTCTTTCCTGTAGGACCCCTTTAGGTAATGGAAGACTGCTGTAAGGTCTCCCTGGAGCCTTCTCTTCTCCAGCCTGAACAGCCCCAACTCTCTCAGCCTGTCCTCATAGGAGAGGTGCTCCAGCCCTCTGATCATCTTTGTGGCCTTCCTCTGAACTCACTCCAACAGGTCCAGGTACTTCTTATGTTGGGGGCTCCAGAGCTGGATGCAGTACTCCAGGTGGAGTGTCACAGGAGCCGAATAGAGGAGGAGAATCACCTCCCTCAACCTGCTGGCCAAGCTTCTTTTGATGCAGCTCAGGATGCAGTTGGCTTTCTGGGCTGCAAGTGCACATTGCCGGCTCATGCTGAGCTTCTCATCCACCAGCAATCCCAAGTCCTTCTCCTCAGGACTGGTCTCAATTCATTCTCCACCCAGTCTATATTTGTGCTTGTGATTGCCCTGACCCATGTGCAGGACCTTGCACTTGGTCTGGTTGAACTTCATGAGGTCCTCACGGGCCCACCTCTCCAGCCTGTCAAGGTCCCTCTGGATGGCATCCCTCCCCTCCAGTGTGTCAACTGCACCACACAGTTTGGTGTCATCAGCGAACTTGCTGAGGATGCACTCTATCCCACTGTCCATGTTGCTGACAAAGGTGTTAAACAGAGCTGGGCCCAATACTGACCCCTGAGGAACGCCACTCATCACTGGTCTCCACTTGGACATCGAGCTGTTGACCACCACTCTTTGAGTGTGGCTATTGAGTGGTCCATCCATCCAATCCATGTCTCTCAAGTTTAGAGAGAAGGATGTCATGTGGAACAGCATCAAATACTTTGCACGAGTCCAGGTAGATGATATCAGTTGGTCATCCCTTGTCCAGCAATGCTGTAACTCCATCATAGAAGGTCACCAAATTGGTCAGGCATGATTTGCCCTTAGTGAAGCCATGTTGGTTGTCAATCACCTCCTTATTTTCCATGTGCCTTATCATGGTTTCAATGAGAATCTGCTACATGACCTTGCCAGGAACAGAGGTGAAACTGACTGGCCTATAGGTCCCCAGGTCTTCCTTGTTTCCCTTCTAAAAATAGGAGTTATATTACCCCTTTTCCAGTTAGCAAGAACCTCACAAGACTGCCACAGCTTCTCAAATACGATGGACAGCAGCTTGGCAACTTCATCTGCCAGTTCCCTCAGGACCCCCCTGCAGGCATGCACACATCTCTAGCTCTCTGTTCCCCATGCTATATGCGTTAGCCTAGAGGCACTTAAGCTGGGCCCCCAATGAAGCCGACTTGCTGGCTGGAGCGGCTGGCATTCCTTTGAGCTGCACTTGAGGTGCTCTCCTACTTACCTGCAATTCTTCCCCAGGTTCTGGGCACCTGTTGGTTGCACTGATGCCATATTGACAGTAGTGGGATGGATTGTGCTTCCCCTCCCGCCAAGTAAAGTTAGTTTAAAGCACTCTTCACCAACTTGGCAAGCCTTTAGCTGAAGATACTCTTCCCCTTCTCTGTCAGACAGACCCCATCAGCCCCCAGTAGACCAGGTTTCTCAAAGTGAGTCCCATGGTCTAAGTAGCCGAGCTCCTGGCTGTAGCACCATTCCTGCAGCCACTTGTTGATTTGCTGGATTTGACTGGCCCTTTCAGACCCCTTCTGTTTGACCAGGAGGATATGTGGCACATTGTGAAAGAAATGTTAAACTTTTGATAATATCCCTCTGTCAGCTGCATCTAAGCGATCTTTCAAGAATTTAAAAGTACAACTGGGAAATCGTTATCTAACATTCAAAGAGATAAAGAAAGAATTTCTTCCTTTGTTTAAAGAGCTAGAAAAATATTTAAAAAATTCTTTTAGTGAAACTGCATGGAGACAACCATCATCCGGAGATATACCTTGATATTTCCATGTGTCTAAAGTTAGCAAAAATGAAATCTCTCCTGCAGTTCTAAAACTCTTGGAATTAAGAAAAGGTCTTTGTAAATGTTGTTAAACTGCTTTTAAAATCAAGTTACTTTGCTGTATAACATTATATGAGAGGTTTGATCAGTTAGAAGAAAATGCCATTTTCTTTTCTGCTAATCTGTAACTAGAAGCATCTTCCAAAATCAACATCTGCATTATCAGATGACACTGTCAAAGTTCAAATAATTTGAACTTAGTTAACTTTCTACATTTTCAGATATTCCTTGTGCAGTTTCATCACCACCTTGAAAATAAAAATCATGATGTTACTCCCCTTCCATATCAGTGCAATAATGAATTTCTACAGAAAACTATTTGACATTTTTAGTTGAAAGCATAGAGAAAAATAAACTGTATTCAACCACATCTCCATTGTTTTCTCCATTGAAAAGGATGCTCACATTTGTCCAGAACACAGAAAACTTTCATCCTACCAAAAAGTATCATATTAGCTCCTGGTGAGCCTTGGAACCAGTATCATTTAAGCTGCAGTCATGACAGACTGATCTGCGTGGTTAACTACGGCTAATGCTGCTGTAGTAGCAGCAGCAGCTACTGCACTGTTAGCAACAAAAATATTTCAAGAATTTCACCCATTAATAATTCTTCTTGTGAGCAGCTCTCCTTGCTCTCAGTCTTCTTTCTGTCTGTGGCTACTTATAACCACTATCTGGTCTCTACCCTCTGCATATTGGATAAATACCATGTACTGTGCCTTATGCAGCCTTGTGTTTATCCCCTAATAATTGCATGGGATAAATTAACTTTAGATACTAAAAGTCAGGGTATGGGGGATGATCTTAGCTGTTCTTTCAAGTTAGCTACAGCTTTCCCTGAGATGCATTTCAAACTGATCTTTTCACATTTGTATTGTGCTTGAAATTGTTTCTGTCTGAAGAAAATTGAGATACCTTCCTGACCTAGTGGAAGGTGTCCCTGCCCATGGCAGGGGGGTTGGAACTCATGATCTTTAAGGTCCCTTCCAACCCAAACCATTCTATGATTCCATGATTCTATGAAGACCAGAAACTCAGTACTCTCTGATTTTACAGATACTGCTTAAACATGCATATATGTTTGAGTTAAAATGCAGAGCTACAACAGGAGAGTTTGGGGGAACTGAGGCAGCTTCCAGCAAAGATGTCAGGGTCATTCAGTTGAAGTCCTGCTGAAGGAGCGAGTATGCTCAGTTCTTCAGTTCATTTTTCCCAGGAGGTTACCTCTCCAGGCCAGGTTTTTCCATCTGCAAACTATAGTAACTGCGGGCATCCCCACTTCAATTTCTTTTGAAGGGTTTTTCCACCTCAATTCTCCTGTAAAATCGATACCCAATCCTTGTCCTAAACTGAGAGGCAAACACTTGCTTTTCCATGTTGGGATCATCTTGGAGCTTTATTCTTCCACTGACTACCTTGGTACCACAAGGCCCTTGGCCCAGCACACTCAATTCCCCACCTGCTGAAGCTAGATGAGCATTTCCAGGACCTCTGCTGAGACCTTAGCCTTGATATCTCCAGGCCATGCTAGAAAAATCATAGAATCATAGAATCATAGAATGGTTAGGGTTGGAAGGGACCTTCAAAGGTCATCTAGTCCAACCCCCCTACAAGAAGCAGGGACATCCCCCACTAGATCAGGTTGCTCAGAGACCCATCCAACCTGGCCTTGAACGTTTCCAGGGATGGGGCATCCACCACCTCTCTGGGCAACCTGTTCCAGTGATCTACAACTCTCATCGTGAAAAATCTTTTCCTAATGTCCAATCTAAATCTACCTCCCTCTATTTTAAAACCATTACCCTTCATCCTATCACAACAGGCCCTACTGAACAGTCTCTCCCCGTCTTTCTTGTAGGCCCCCTTGAGGTACTGGAAGACTGCTATCAGGTCTCCCCGGAGCCTCCTCTTCTCCAGGCTGAACAGCCCCAACTCTCTTAGCCTTTCTTCATAGGAGAGGTGCTCCATCCCTCTTATCATCTTTGTGGCCCTCCTCTGGACCTTCT
>JAAGAY010135452.1:0-45578 GCA_011801015.1 Ardeotis arabs | reverse complement strand
TGGCGAGAGGCCAGAGGGTGAGGCCTGCAAGGCCCACGAGGCCTGCGCCTCCCCCTCTGCGCCTCTGTCCCCGCTCAGCTTCTTCACATCTTGTCTTCTCTCTTTTTTTTTTTCTGTTTTCTCCTTCTTAAATACGTTATCGCAGAGGCGTTATCACGGGACATTCTGCTACCAATCGGCTTGGCCCTGGCCAGCAGCAGGTCCACCCTAGGCCCGGCCGAGTCCACCAAACAAAGGGGAGCAACTTCTAGCAGTTTCCTACAGAAGCTTCCACCTTAGGCCCCCCCTCACTAAACAAAACCACAACACTCATATAATATGCTAGGACTGTTTCATAAAAAGCATTCTTCCATTTACAGCATTTTAAAAATAGAAATGCAGATGTATTTTGTTATTTTACTCCTGATCACTTCTGACTTAGTATCCTTAAGTTATCAGTAGTTTATGGATAGGCACAGAAAAGCTATATAAAATTACTGCCCTCCATATATATATACACACACACAGAATCTATGTATTTATATAAAATACTAAGGAAAAAAAGCATTCCAAGCATGTAATAGTCTCATGCTATGGCTATTAAATCATAGACAACTAAGGCTTTAAAACTTAAAATAAATTAAGCCAGGAAAAGAAAGTGGTCTATCTTTGCTTTACAAAGAGCAGAATAAAGACATATGAAAGGCAAATATCTTTTGAAATTCAAGTTCAGACCCTACACAGTGATGGAGGACAGGATTGCAGCTTCTGTTATTGGTTCCTTTTCCATTAGAAAAGTTTTTAAAAAATCAAGCAGAATATTTGTAGCTCTTTCGTCTACCTACAATAAATTTTATCTCTCCCAGACAAGAATAGACATGCTGACTCTTTTGTGTTTTAAGTTTGTACCAGTAGCGCCAGTGGAATCAGCTTCTCACATTAGAGATAAAATAAATTCTCTGAAGAGCTGAGTCTGTCAACATAGATGGAAAAAAAATCTTTTGCTATGTGTTCACATAATAGATGCAGCATACATAAATAACACTCAAGAACAGCCCCAGTACTCCTT
Organism: Ardeotis arabs; assembly: GCA_011801015.1. Lineage (NCBI taxonomy): Eukaryota > Metazoa > Chordata > Aves > Otidiformes > Otididae > Ardeotis > Ardeotis arabs. Next base: position 44,530 of record JAAGAY010135452.1, on the reverse strand, counting down.
ACATTTAAATTAAGTTTTCTAGTGACAGAGTGGACTTCTGTAAAGTAATATTTCTTAGAATGGACAGAGGAAAAGCATTAATATCTATAAATATTAGAACTCCTATTGATACGACAAGAAGTTTTTTGTGCTGAATAACAAGGCAAATACTGATGAGAAAAAGGTCAGTGAATGTACTGAACTGCAGTTGCCATGGGAACCAGCAATGTCTTTTACCTAAGATTAGATACTGAGAAAAATCAGGTGCATGTTTGTATATGTATGCTTGTGGGAGAAAGGTTATTTAGCTTAAAGAAAGAAATTCATGAGAGATAGAGAAGAAAACATGTTATTTCAAATTCCATTTACATTGTCCACCTTCAAAACTGGGTCAGCAATTTAGCTGTTGCATAAAATAATTTTGGTTTGGGAAAATCAACAGCTGTTTTTCTCTGAGGTCAGATGACTCAGCAGAGAAAAATTTCTTAGCAAATAAATTAACTTTTAAAAAACCCCCAGCTGTCTCTACTTAAAAACTGAATCTACAAGTGCTTTCTGAGGATGATGTATTGTTGTGGTTTTGTTTAGTGAGGGGGGGCCGGGCCTAAAGCAGACCCGCTGCTGGCCAAGGCCGAGCCGATTGGTAGCAGAATGTCCCATGATAACGCCTCTGCGATAATATATTTAAGAAGGAGAAAACAGAAAAAAAAAAGGGAAGACAAGATGTGAAGAAGCTGAGCGGGGGCAGAGGCGCAGAGGGGGAGGCGCAGGCCTCATGGGCCTTGCAGGCCTCACCCTCTGGCCTCTCGCCAGGCAGCCGACCGGGCCCAACTCGGCCCGTCTTGGCTGCATGAAGTGGAGAGGAGATGAGATGGGTGATGTGAAAAGATCCTGAGAGGCGTCTGCCAGCCTGTTGTGAAGAACGAACTCTTCTTGTGAGAGAAACAGCTGCAGATGCCAAGGTCAGTGAAGAAGGAGGGGGAGGAGTAATGAGGCTCCTGGCCAAGATTCCCCTGCAGCCTGTGGTGATGACCATGGTGGAGCAGGTTGTCCCCCTGCAGCCCATGGAGGTCCACGGAGGAGCAGAGATCCACTTGGAGCCCCTGAAGGACTCCACACCAGGGGAGGTGGATGCCTGAAGGCGGCTGTGGCCCGTGGAGGGCCCGCTGGGGCAGCCTTTCTGGAGAGACTGCACCCGTGGAAGAGATGACCCACGCTGGAGCAGTTTCATGAAGGACTGTGGCGTATGGGTGGGACCCCACACTGGAGCAGGGGAGGAATGTGAGGAGTTCTTCCCCCAACTGTGAAGCAGCAGCGTAAAACATCATTTAATGAACTGACCGCAACCCCCATTCCCTCTTCCCCCCTGTGCCGCTCGGGGGGGGGATGGTAGTAGAGATAATGTTAAGCTCGGGAAGAGGGAGGGGTGGGGAGGAGGTTTATCTTGTTGTCTGTCTCATTATCCTGCTAGTTTTAGTAATAAATGAATAGTTTTCCCAAGTCGATTCTGGTTTTGCCCGTGACGGTAACTTTAAGGATTTATCCCTGTCCTTATCTCAAACCTCGAGCCGTTTTTCTTCTATTATCTCTCCCTATTCTCTCGGAGGGTGGGGGGAGTGAGAGAGAGACTGCGTAGTCTGGTCCCGATCCGGGCTGAACTACGACATGTATACACACCTGGCCTCAAATGCCTTCAAGTCCTTACCTGTTGTATGTCAGCACAAACTCTTTGAATCTGTACTAAATCTTGCAGTACATATTCTATTGGCAATATAACTTCACAATAAAAAGTTAGAAACATACTTTTATCACTATACACACATTCTCAAAAGCGCTATACAAGCTCTGATAACTCACAACCTGATTAATTTGTCTGATAAAGCAAGAGATATTTTAGACCAAGAAAATAAAAAACATCAGCAGCACAAAATATTAATCCCATGGCAAACATTTATCTATAATAAGTATCTTACAGTAGAGTGCATGGCATAAATCTTCTTTCTTGCTGCTGTGTAAACACATTTTTGCTTAAAATCAGATAAGCAAAACATATTGATAAGCTTTGGCCAAACTGTAAGTGACCTAGGTGTGTGACAGATCTCTCTCCTGTGATCCAGCCTCCACCAGCCCTGCTTTCACAGATTCTCTGCATCATGTTTGGTGACACAAGAAACTCATAGCTATTATTAAAGGATTAATCATATTATTTTTCCATTTACCACATGCTCTTCATACTGAAAGTTGAGAAGCACAGATGCTTTTTATTTCTTCAGTTCTGTGCCCCTGAAGAACTATAACTGCCAGGGGAAGCTTCTGCCAAATAGCTAATACTGTAACCGCAGTAGTCTGCAAAGAGCCACCTTTTAGGGACTTTAGCAGAGTAACATAAAATCCAGATTCAAAAATATTTATTCAGTTCTGTTACACAAGAGTATTATACATTATTTTATTTAAAGTGACATTTTTTATTTTAAAAAATCATATCTAGGTTTGCATTTTACATTGGACACAGCAACTTGTTTGCATCCGAGCTCACTGTTGCTTATCTCTCAGTTCTGCAAGAATTTAAGAACTGGTCATTTAGTGAGCATACCACAGCAAGTAATTCTGCTATTGCAAATAACATTCTTCAGTGGTGCGTTTCCCAGCCCTCAGAACCATGTTGGTTTGGATTCCAGCCTACTGGAAATGTTAAAAACTCTGCTGATGACCCACAAGACAGTTGACAATGGTATGGTCTCTATTAGAAAGTGTAATACTGAAGTTGTAGAGTACATTAAAAAAATATTATCGTATCTTCCCAATAACAGATATATTATTGATTGCACTGTTGATTCTATCTTGCTGTTTCACTTTAGCAAGGTGATAAGTCTCAGTTAATGGTTATAGGAAACCTCAGAATCTTGAAATAGTTTTCAGCACATGGCTGATTCTGTCAGTCAGAATGAGAGTATTTCTTTCTTGGATTATCTGTTATAGATCATAAATTTTACAAATTAAAAAATAATCTATACTAAATGAGAGAAAAAAAGGTACTTTCAAAGCACTTCTTTAGCTTTTTCATCAAATATAGCTTATTCAAAACTAAGATCACTGTGTCTTTGTATGCATTAAAAATAATCAGTAAATCCTCCTACTTCTATAGGTACACCAGTGACAGATGTTCTGATATTAAGTCAATTTTATAATCTAGTTTTTCTTTATTATTTCAAGGAAAGTATCATTACTTGTAACATCACTCTAATGCCCATATTTGCAGATGACAGAAAATTTCCATTACACTTATAATACCATTTTCTTTTCTTCAAATTTTGGCACAGGAAAATTGCAGTCATTCAGTTAAATCTATTACAAAATGGACTTTTATAATAATGAAACAAGAATTTGAAATGAAAAGTAAGGCATAAAGCCTGCAGAGCAGTTACAAGTCTATATTTTGCTTTCCGTATACTATTATCTTCATATGAGAAGTAAAAAGGTGTTGTGAGGAAGATAACATGTAAGGAAACAGAAAATCTGAACAGTATTAAACCCCAGAATTATCTGAAAATTCCATTTTTCTGCCACTGAAACTTTCCCTTTCCCCCTCTGTCTAGGTAACATTCCTTTATGAGAGCACATGGGAGGACACCAGCTGTGAACAATCAGAACTACCTTTTTATTGCTGGTGCTCACTTGCTTCCTAGATTTCTTCCGGTGTGACAGACTTCACTCTGGAAAGTGGTAGGTTTTGCCTGAATGGCTTGAGAAACACCATGGTGGTACCTGTCTATGTGGAGCCTAAAATAATTTCTTTCAAGGCCTCAGATGGATCAGTTTCATTCTGCTCATCTATTCTGCCTGGATACACCTATTTGTCTACTAGACCATGGCTATTCTGTGAAGTAAAATCAATTTCTTGTTCTAGAAGAATGAAAGCTGATGCATCAAAGGAGGGGAACGTGAAAAATTGTTTTCTGATGTGTTAACAGTTAGATCTTCTTAATTAATAAGATTCACTTTAATTTTATATCTTTTTTTTTTGGTATACATTTTACCATCATAGAAATATTTTCATCAGTTACAAGAAACTGGAGAATAATTTATCTGATTTAGTTCAGATTTAAATATGAAAATTCAGTGAGTGAATAATAAACTTCAAAAAGTACAACAACAAATATCAAGAAATCTTGTTTATTTCAATTTGTTTCAGGAATTATTGCATGCACTTTAGTTTAATAAAACAGAGACAAAAAAAAATAGAAAATAACTTTTTCAAACAAAATCAATCTAGCCTCAGTTTCCTTTACGTATTTTCTGTATCCTTGAAAGAGTTTGACATCTGTTGGTTTTTGTGTGCTGCACATTATAGTTAACAATATTTAAAAATATTTCCTATTCAGCAATAGCAAAATAATTAGACAAAAGTAGGTTCATTTTACTCAGTATATGTGGAAGTTGCAATATTGAAATTAAGAGATATGATAGTTTGTATACAACTGTATACTACTGTATGATATTGTGGTACAGGTGCTTAGAGAATCCTATCTCCTCTCAGATAATTTTTATTTTTTCTGCCACATGAATGGGACAACTATGAAAGTCTTTGATAGTGCAACATCAGGAGACCTCTACCTCCAGGAAGCTAACACAAGTCCACCTTAAGCTGAAGTGGTTTTCCAGAGGTAAGATATATGTATCTTAGTTGCTTGTACAAGGCAAAAGAAGTCAGACTAGAACTCAGTAAACTGGGGTCTTCAACAGAGCAAGGAGCTAATAATTATTAGAACTATGAAATTGTTAATAATCTTAGAAATAATTCAAGATTATTTAGGCCTGCATGAACTAGACTGTCTAGACTTTCAACGGCAGAATGATATCCATCTATTTTATCTTTAAAAATACACTTTTTTTTCCCCAGTTTACTCTTCTTGGAGACCCTACAAATTTCTAAAAAAACAAGTACAATATTGAAATGAAAATAAATTACACCTGCTTGTGACGGAGATCATGAAGATCAAAGAGGAAAACATCTGACCAAGAACTATGTCTATTTCTGCTCAAGAAGTTGTAAAAAATTGCCTGTTTGTTACTCTCTGGATATCCAAAATCTCTTCAGTGAAGTGATGAGCAAGTAGACTGTTAAAGTTACATTGTTTCAAAGTAGTCTGAAAAGTCTTCACAAATGGTATAATGTAACTCTATAACAGAGTTTTTAAATAGTTTCTTCAACTATCAGAGATTAAGAAATGGTGAACTGCAACATGGGACGTACACACGGGGCTTGAAAGGCTGCTTTCAAAAAGGAAATGAAAAAACTACAGAGATTTTTCTGGTGGTCGTATATTAAGCAATTATAGGAAATAAGTAAATGTGCATATATTTGCATTGTTGTTATCCAGCATATGTCCCTGTAATACAAATCAACTAATGTTGTATACATATGGACCTGTAAGGTTTATTTGTTTCATTTTCAAGGCAGTAGGCTAGTGTTTTACATGACATGATTTGGGAAAACCATATTTTTTTTTCTACATTTGACATATTAGGAATCATTTAATAACATCCAACTCCTGTAAGATTAGTTAATTCAACTGAAGAAATTAAATAGGCTTCATTATTTTACTTCAGAATTTGTAACTAAATTGGCTTCTAGAGCAATTTCTCTTGCAATCACAACTTTTTTTTTAAGATTGGCTTAATAAAAACATACAATCGGTATTTGTTCTAGATAAAAGAATAAGAATTTTTAATACTTTGCTTGATTTACTATATGTAAGCATTCAAATTATAATGTTATTGAAGTAATGTCATTAATTATTTTGTAAACAAACATGTAACCTAGAGTAATGATTTCTTGACACACATCATTTTTTTTTTATTACTTTGGCCACTGTAAAGACAATAGGAATGTTTACTAGTCCCATTGTGTTCGGGAGAGTTTTAAATCACAGCAGTATTTTTATGAATAAAGAATTACCAATATATTAATGGCATCACAAATACTGAAACACAGTAAAAATAAAACACATCATATATTTCCTGCATCACAGAGAAAGTAAAAAGGAGGAATCAGAAAGGAGAGATGTCAAAGCTAACATTTCTGTTTATCTTCCACTATTTACGTCATGGCATTAACAAAATAAATCTCTCTGTTACTAAAATTCCACATGACAGATTCTGACAATGGGACATATACAGACTTCCATAACCCATGTTGTATTATTTTTACCTTACAAAAAAAAACAGAATCATAGAATCATAGAATGGTTAGGGTTGGAAGGGACCTTCAAAGGTCATCTAGTCCAACCCCCCTGCAAGGAGCAGGGACATCCCCATCTAGATCAGGTTGCTCAGAGCCTCATCCAGCGTGGCCTTGAATGTTTCCAGGGATGGGGCTTCCACCACCTCTCTGGGCAACCTGTTCCAGTGTTCTACAACTCTCATTGTGAAAAATGTTTTCCTAATATCTAATCTAAATCTACCCCCCTCTATTTTAAAACCATTACCCCTTGTCCTATCACAACAGGCCCTACTGAACAGTCTCTCCCCGTCTTTCTTGTCTTATGCTTTATTACAGGCCATTAAAAATCAAAATATAGAGTGTTTGAAATTACAATGACTATTTTAGGAATGTAAAATGAAGTCTGTAAGATGCTGTAACTCACCAGTCCTCAAATAACCTATTCCTCCATGTCCAAAGTTGACCAGAATTTTAATATCAAATGAAACTCATCTACCATATGTGCACCACTACAGATCAGCTTGTTCCTTTTATGATGATTTTACGATAAAGAGACTAATATCTTCAAGCTCTAGATGATCTGACAATGGTCACATCCTACAGTAGCATGTTAGAATTGTTAACATACGTACTAATGTAGGAATACCATACTACAGCCTAATAAAGCAAAAAGAAACTTCTTGACATGTAAAGACAACAGTCCAATAAAGTTCTGATTGATCTATCAATCTACTTTACAAAATCTAAAAGGTGCGTTTTACAAAATCTAAAACGTGCGTTTTAAAAAATCTAAAGGTTCATAGTCTATTCAAAAATTAGAGTAAGAGCTAGAAACCATAAGAGTCTTCAGGAAGAAGTTTCTCTAATGTCCATCAAGTGTAGGAGTCAGTAGAAGAGAGATTTCTACTGAATATTATTTTTTAAGGTTTTTCTACTAAAATCTGAGTCACTCATCTGACTTTCACACTAAAGGAGGAAATATCAAGGTGAGCTAAGCAGCTGTGTGTAATGGAAAAAAATTATTTAAGTGCCTGTTGTAAGAGATTTTAAAAATCTTATACTAATATAATGAATGTATTTTTAGTGTAATTTTATGCTATATTGTAGTCCTCTAATTTGCTAGCACTACACAAAGTGCTTTCCCCCCTTTACTTACTTAAATATTGAGCCTAAAATGTGGGGTTTTTTCAAACAGTAAGAATGTTATTGATTACTCAGAAGGCATTCTAGTGATTTCAGATTCAAATAAGATTGACATGCGTGAAACTTATTACACTCCCTCTGAACAGATATGCATAATAGTAGATAGGATGGAATTCACAATAGAAATACAGTAAAAGAAAAAATGCAAGAAAAGAAAATAGATCAAATAGAAACGCTAAAAATTTCTCTCATTCAAACTTATTTTTGTTTTGTCCCTTTCTCTGCTCCTTTATAATTAGTAATACACATTCTCAGAGAGAAGTACAGCTAGCCTGAACGTGTTCTAGCAATTTCTTCAGTTTACCAAAGAGAATTTTGAAGTCATCTGAATAAAACTATTCATTACTTGCTCAAAATAATGTTTCTAGTAAGCTGAATTGAAGTGTCACTACATGGTAGTCAAAAGAATAATTTCAGTTGTATAGTAATCTGAACATAAGTCTTGTCTAATCAGTTTGTTAGTGAATGGCAGTGTACCTTCATGGATATCTGTTAGGCCACCTGAATATTCACTGTTAGATCTTGAAGCACGGAATAAACGTCTCTGATGTGTGCCAAACTGAACTACTCTTACTAACACAGCTACATACTCTAAATAGTCGTCTTAATTTTTTTTCTGTTCTCCACATCCAAATGTTAGATGCAGCTTTTTAATCTTTGGAAGTATTTTGAACTTTTAGATCTTTAGAGATTATAAACTGAGTGAGAACAATATATTAACTCAGTTAATAATAAAAAAAAAGTATAAGAACTCAATAAATTGGCTCTCTTCTTACACCTCCTGTAGGAACTGACACCTGACTGTAATATATGTATCTTTTTCACTAAATTGTTTTGGAGTACTAAGTGCTCATGACCAGATTCCCCATTTTTCTCTGAGATCTGTGAATGGCATTGCAAAAGGTCTAAAGAGGAGAGGTGAAAGAGAGGCGCTAACCTCTCACTTTCAACTAATGTTTTTTCCTTAGGGAAAAACTGATCACTACAGAATGAACATTGATCTGTTGAGTTGCTGCCATGTGCCCCTTCTTGCCTCTAACATCTTAGTTATTATGCAGGAAATATTTCCTAGTTTTCATTTTCTCTGCAATTTTTACTGTGGCTACCACTCTTAGTAGTAGTTGAAGTTTGGCATAAGGCCTGAAATTGGACAGAAAAAGGAAAATCCCTTTGTAGAGGATTTTGGCATTTTGAAATTTTTGATGTTTTAAACAACAAAATTATGAAGGATTACATAGATGGCATTCTAGTGAATTTAGATGCAAATAGTATTGATGTATGTGAAACATTACACTCTTTCTAAACACATGTGTAATAGTCGAGCTGATGGAATTCAGAAAGGAGAATTTTAGTAAAAGAAAAATGTAGAGAAAGGAAAGCAGGTAAAGTGAAAATACTAATTATTTATTACAATTATTGCTTAGATGTAAAATAAGAACTAATTTTTCTAAAAGGGAATGAACTTTTATTTAGAGGGACTTGTGCTTTTTACTGGACTTTTCCATAAAATTTTTTATTTCCTCAAGCTATCTAAATCTTCATCAGAATGTTTACAAATCTTTTTAGAATAAAGGTGTTTTAAACATACCAAAATAAACCCTGACATTGCCTAATTTACTGGCAAAGTACATGAAAAAAAACCAAAGACAATAATGTAAACACCTCAGTACCTTGCCATTTTTTCAGCAATTATATTTACCATCTGCCCCAAACAGGCTGTTACACTACCTGTAACAAGTTCTGCATGTAACCAGCCTCCTTTGAAGAGCTCCGACACATCTCTGACTGCCAGCAAGTTCATTTGTAATGAGTTTTCTAGCACTCCTGGCAGCCACGATCATTCTGAGTGACAGCTAGACTGCTTTTTTGCCCAAAAAGCACCTTTCTCAAACAGCCCTTTCAGTTGTTCTGCGTGGTCCTGACAGCACTGAATTTTCTACTGACTGACTCTGAAGTTGGGTGTTCTCAAGTGGTTTCTAGCTAAGAGTCCCAAAGTGAATAGCAGATCAAAAGCTGGAAACTTTATAACTCACGAGCTATCAAGAATAAGTGCAATATTCAAAAGCAGCGAAGGAGATAATGATGTTTGGCCTTAACCTGGCAAACAGAAATAGCAGTCACACCTTCATGCTTGAATTGTTCTTCTTTCATTTTCATTTTGCTTCATAATTTCAAACAGCCAAGAACAGTAGGAAAAGTGGCAAAAAGACAGTTAATGTTTATACTTCTCTTTAAAAACTCTCCCTTTTAACAGTACACATTGGGTAAAACAAAAAATTAAAATTCAAAACCAAGTCATTATTTCTTGAAACAATGCAATCTTAAAGTGTACATTTGGACAAACTACTCTATTATCCATTGTAGGTTTTGGCAAATCTACCACTCCCCTGCTTCCTTCTTCCTATAGAAATATTTAGGGGAAAAAAAAGCCCCAAAACGCATACATATATATAGAGGTTGGCTAGTCCTGCCAAGCTTTATCAACATCTTCACTCTACAAGCAGATTTCAGATTTATGAAGTTATACTACTTCAGAAACTACAGGAACTGATATTTTATATTTGCCTTCTTGCAGGAAACTGTATAGAAAATTTATACTTTGAGTGCATGAACATTCGGGATTTATAAAAATGAGTAAGTATGCTTTTTGCCTTGTATTTGTGTTTTAATTGAGAATCAAAGCCAAGTTGGGAAAACATATCACTATTTATACAACCACTCAGCTTGACAGGGCAGATGGAAAATTGGGCTAAAAATAAAAAGCACTGGAAAGCAGTTCTTGCTGGGTGAATTTCAAATACAGAGATAAGTTAGAGGTGTATGCAACCAGCATAACACACAGAAGACCACTGGCTAACAAATAGACAGCTTGAACAGGAAAATTTAATGGCAACCTTCAAACAAGTGGAAACGATAAAAAAGGAATGACAGTCTGTAATGTTTCTTTTCTTCTGAAGTAAATCTCCAAGATACATTAATAAAGACGTATGTGAATCATCTCTTAAACACCTCACTTTTTTTTTCCTAGGTGGTATAGTAAAAGAATTTAAAAAGGGAGAGGACAAATACTAAATACTTGAAATGTGAAAAACCTCTTGTTACTTACGGAATTTTTGTTCCATTCACATGCTGTTGTGGTTTTGTTTAGTGAGGGGGGCGCTAACACATGCCTAGTGAAGTGCTCCTTCTTTTGTTCAATTAATGAGGCATCCTAGAGGTTTCTGTACAGAAGAACTGACCTTGGGCACTCAATGTTTTGCTCTGCAACAGAAGAGATATCCTTTACTCTCTAGACCTTTTTCAGGAGATTCACTCTGAAATCATTTGAATTGAAATAATCAAAGCTTGGAGGTTACAAACAGGTGGCTCATTTTAGCCTGAAAGCAAACTGTGAAGGGAAGCACTTCACAGACAGATAGTGGGTATTATTTCAAGGAGTATCTTCTCTACACCTAAACTCACCATATGCTACAAATTACTTCCCAACACCCTTTAACACAGTTTAAACCAACCTTAAAATTCACAACAAAAGCCACATCTCCAAGGAAGGTGAAGGTTATCCTAATGCCCTAGGTTTCTGAAAAAAACAGGGAATGTCACCATCTAATTACAAAGTACCTGTCACTTTGGCTGTAAAACAAAGTGACAATCTGTCAAAAGACAGAAATAGAGTATGGAGAATAGAAACTTTTTGTGATTTATAGATACTACACATATAGAGACATACAGAGATATACACATGCACAAACCCATAACTAACATCTTTTACATCCTATGTAGTTGCTCACTTTCCAGGTTTTGACTTCACATAACACTCCCAAGTCTAAGATTACATTGGCAGAGAGCTACCAAGCTGTCTGAAGGGGTTTTTTTGCCCAGATTTCAGTGTGTGGTTGTATGGATATTAAATCAGATTGGCGAAAGGTAGTCTAAGGAAGTTAATAATGAAAATCCAAAAATGGCTGTTACCTTGCAAAAGGAAGAGCCTGCTGGTAGGCAGACAGAGAAAGCCCTTAGGTCCTTCCAGTAGTGGTTGTCTGTGTGTTACAGAAAGTGATACGAAGTCTGAAAAAGAAGGATCAAACCCTCTGATGGCTGACAGATAGAATAGAAAGGTGTGGGCTTTTTTCTAATTTATTGGTAAACCATTGAATATATAAAATAAAATGTCAATTATCTATTATCATCAGTGATCTTTTGTATGTTTATAGGAAATACATAACAATGAAAAAAATTCTTTATTCACTTGACTTAAATATCACTTTTGCCTCAGTCAGATTCAGCTTACTTCCCGTCTGTCAAATAATTGCTTTAAAAGGACACCACTAGTAACATGTTGCCAAGTCACAAGCTCTCACCCATCTGGTCAGATATCAAGATACATGAGTCCTCAAAACAGAACACAGAAAAATTTGAAAGTAGCAGGAGCTCCTTACTATTAAAAGTCCTAAACTGTAATCAGAAAATTAAAAAGAATTAAGTAAATAATGGATCGACTACAAAATGTGTTACAAATTTTCATGACCTTCCCTTAGAGAAGCTACAAAGTCAGTTTTTTCCACTTTCTTACCTACCATTGCTCTATTGTCTTTTCAGACAGAAGTAAAGATTCAAGCATTATAACCAAAGCAGACAGGCATATCATTACTGCTACACCAGTTCACTGTGTGGATAGAAACATTTCTTGTGTGGGTAATTTTGGTAATTATAGTATTTATTAAAGCAGCCCAAAAATAAAGTAAATTTTCAAAACTAAGAAGGTACACAAGCTACAACAATACTGATATTTCAAAGCTATTTAAGTGTGGACTACGTTTCTTTTGAATATTAGGTGTATTAGCTCTTATTCTTCTGGATAGAAAATACTTGGGAATATCTTGGATCTTGAAATTTTTTTTTTTTTTTTTTTTTTTACTGTAAGCTTATTGTTTCATAACCAAAGAATCATAGAATCATAGAATTGTTTGGGCTGGAAGGGACCTTCAAAGGTCATCTAGTCCAACCCCCCTGCAAGAATGCTATACTTTCGCAGAATCATTTCAGAGACTCTGAGAACACAAGCACACTTATAAGGCAAACTCTTTATTTTTAGTAGTATTTAATTAAGTTAGAAGACACCTGTTAAATCAGTGGCAAGTAAGAACAGTGATCCATTCATTGGGACACTATTAGAAAACATGGAGGGAATTTAACTGAAGTATAAGATTTGATTCTGGCTCTTAATAATTAAATTATATTTAAATTATCTTTTATGCTTACTGTGTAGAAAATACTATGCTATTAAATTTTGAAGACAGAAACAAACTGTACTTTTGTGTTCTGAAAAAGAGTGGTCAGTTCTTACAGGCATTTTAAAGAATATGAGCAAATTTACTGGGCTTGAACCAGTCACCACTACCGTTTCTCTGTTTCTTACAATAACTAATTTTGCATTTCATAAGCTGTCTACATAGTTTGCATAGTGCAAAATGTGCAGAGGGGAGGCAGCATTCCAGGGATGAAATAGGATGGGAATGAGGAAGATAATTGTCTGAAGGTCTGCCAGAGCAGACTTTTCGACCCAAGAAAGCTTCTACAGAGAAAAAAGAAACCTTAAAATTTCTGCTAAACAAACCGCTAAGATTGAAAGAGCTTGCATTCAATTGACAGAGCAAGCAAAGGATGCTTTCATTATAAGTTCTATAGTTCACACAAAACATCTAAAAATCATCAAATAAAGAAATGCAGACTGCCAAAAACTTATAAACAGATGTTGTCCATGCTCAATCTACAGACCACCTGAGCTTTCTAAAATCTACCAAAACCCCCTTCTATATATTGAAATAACTGTGGGCTATTTTTAAATGGTAATTTACCTGTAGAAAAATACAGACTTAATTATCCAAAAATCTGGGGCAAACATGGCAAAAAGGGATTTTAAGAAAGGAAAATGAAAGGTGAAACATTTAATTTTGACATTTTAATGGTGACTTGTTCTGATTTTTTTTTTTTCTTAAATACATAAAAACACATTTTCAGGAGAAAAAAAACATTAATATGAAAAAAAGTTTCCATTTCAAAAGCACAAGACTTTTCACAGGAAATTGCATGTTTTATCTGGGGTACATAATCTTTAGTCTTCTTTGGTAAAAAAAAAAAAATTATTCTCCATAAACTCCTACCAGAATAATAAGTATAAACCATCATTAAGAGTGTAGAAGCATTGGTAATCACTGTGTAGAAAGAAAATATCAGATAAACAACCTTCTAAATAATTATTTAAAGAGTCCATGCAGAGCACTGAAGTTTAACAAAGATATAATAAATCATTACACTGAAATTTATATAGATATGTTACCTCTACTCCCCCACCTTCCTCCAATCAGTCAAAAAATTATTGCAGTGTCTTCATAAGAAATTTTGAGTGATCTGGAGTTTATAGGTATTTAAAATTTCTTACAGAAGATTTTGTCTTGTCTTATGCAAAGGACAAACTACCAGGAAGATGGAAAGTAGGTGGCAACTGAAACAGCTTAATCTGTGACTAAAGGGTTCTGGAAGTCGTGGCTTACGGTTACATAAAGGTGATAATGACTGCAACAGGTACTGCTGGACTTGCCACTACAGGAGGAAAATAATATTGCCAACTTTTGATGCCAGCCCGATCCTTTACCAGCAAAGCATTGCTCAAAATAGCCAGAAAAGATGGGAGAGAGAGAGGGTGCAGGAGGCATGTTTATTGCTGTCAAATACTGATACTAAGGAACTCCTTCCATCAGCTCAAAAGTACAATTTGCACTTACCTTCTTTCTCTTCCTGTTGATATTTTCCATATGTGGTTACAATAAATTTAATGTTCATGTCCATTTTGAATGTATGACATCAGACAACAATAGTGCCAGAAACATAATTCAAGATCCTGTTAACAAAACATTGTCAGTTGTTGTAAGTAATTTAAAATATTGTACAGACTGTCTTTAAACTAATTGAATGCATCACTTCATTGTTAAGCTTTATCTTATAATTTTGATGGCTTTCCAAATAAGATTCTAGCTTACCTCAGACTCAAAAATCAAACTTATTATTTCTATCTTCATTACCTGGTATAACTGAAATGGAAAACAGAAAAAAAAGTAAAAGGAAAGTTTCAAAGCTTTTCAGTCTTTCATTGAAAAAATAAAGTTTTTACAATTGCTTCATCTCCTTTGACTGTCACAGCTTTGATATTTATCTTTCAAATCTTTACACAGTTCACAGTGAATAAAAGCTATAAACCAGCCTTCAGCTTATCACTTGTATTTTAAAATGCCTTTTATTATATAGAACCCTCCACTAAAGAATTGTGTAATATCTGCTGGTTAAGTACTTCAACAGCCTCTCCCCTGCTTTCATCCATTCTTCCGCAGTGACCATACAATTCCTGGTCTCCCGGGTCTTCACTAGTTTCTGCCATCTTTCTAGGTACAGTTCAAGGTACTAATCTAAAGTCCAAATATCTCTTTTTCTGTGGACTACTGCTAAATCAAAAATGTAATCTCTTCTGTAGTAGCATAGATATACTGAAATACATAACTAAAGATGCACTTTATTACAACATGAGGAAACTGACAGAATACTGGTAAAGTTTAGCAAGACACCCTCAGGTCAGAATAAGCTTTCATCTCAGTATACGGACATTTTGACCAGCGACGTATCCATGGAAGTAGGTAAGTACTTTCTCTCTCAGACTTTTGAAAGAGATAGTTTGAGGAGACATTGAAAACTTATTGCATATCTTTGTATCCTACTGTTTAAATTGTTAAAAGAAAACTCTGAGTCAAAATAAGTGAAGAGAGAGCAGAAGTCAACTTAGACTCTCCTAAGAACATATACTCAGAAAATAGCATAATTTTCTTCCTTTCTTCTATGCACAAAGCATAGAAATGCAAAAAAAAAAAAGATTATATTTGCATATGGTGATGGCAGAAAACTTGCACTGAAAACTAAGGGAAGGGGTATACTATGTATTAATTCTAATTATGAAACGATTCATGAATCTGGATTTAACAGTTGAGATATGCAACAGTAGAAAATAGATGTTAAAACACCTTTTGAAATAAGGACATCTATGTGACATTTTCAGTCTGTGTGACATTTCAGTTTACACTGTTGGAAACCTTCTCTCTTGCAAATGTTTCAATTCTCCAGACTTAAACTTCACCTTCTGCTGCTAATTTTTTTCTCCTTTCTCTGCACTGTAAAAGGCAGGGGTTGAAAAGAAAAGAATGCGATTAAGATTTAGTGATCTTTTAAAAGATGACATTGAGCGTTCTGGGAGAAGAAGAAAGAATGGGAGAAACATAGATTTAGGGGAGAGGGATGAAGGGAGAGAGAAGTTGAATATGGTGACAAAGAGAGCAATGACCTGAGTGGAACAAGAGAATTATATATACGAAAGATAAGAAAGTGGGAAGGAGAAAGGAGCCATAACTGAAATGAAGATTACTGAGGTGGGCAGAAGGTAGAATCTCTTTGAATGAGAAGAAATTAGGTGTTTTGTTTGAACAGCAGAACAGCAGACATGAGGCAGAGAGAACTGTGTAGGATCAAAGCTATAAACAAAGGGAAGAGAGAATGGATGGGGAGATGAAGGGCAAATAAAAAAAAAGGAGGACATCACAGATTTGCAAAGGCAAAATAATATTTTAACAAAAACAAGCAAGGGAAAAATGGGCAAGCCAGAACCTACATGCATTTATTTTTATGCCTAAACATTAATGAACTGAATGTATGCTATTACAAATAGAACTGACTACCATTATCTCAGAGATTATTGGTGCCAAGAAAGTATGAGAGAATGGTCTGTTGCCTTCCAGATTCAGACAGCAGCCCTTGCTTCCTGGAAGTAGGCATGCAGCCTGCCTGCAGTCTTGAGAGCTACAATGCGACAGAGCAGAATGGACCTTGAGGAAAAAAATATGGTTTATTTGTATTCTGTTTGCCATGTCTTTTCAAGAAAGTAGTAGCCTGCTACATAGGCCAGTTCTAAGAGGTTTATTTCTATAAAACAAATACACTGACTTTATTGACCACACTATCCCAGCCACTTTACAAATGATGCAGGAATGTAAAGCTGTAAACCTGTGTTAAGCAGTCAGGTTTGCAACTTTTCTCTAGCAGACAGGTAGCTGAGAGCAGATGGTATATAATAGTAAATTTCTTCTTTTGCATGTGCTTCTCTACTCTGACACCTTTCCGAGTGGGTGTCAGACAAAACATAAATCATCTCTGTATAAAATTCAAAGCCTGAAACTCCATGTCTTTGTACCTGAAATTACCCACATTCTTTTAAGGCTGACCTTATGAGATGAACAGCATCATGAAGACAACAGAGTTCGTCTCATGCTGTAGTGAAGTACTGCGCAGATAAGTGAGACTTTGACTATGTCTGCTCACCTCTGATGTAGTAGAGGATGCTGATAGGTGTTGAGAAAATGAATCAAGCATGGATTATTGTTTTGGGGACAGTTTACACAATAGCTCTGGCCTACATATGCTCTACTCTAAGATGTTAGGTGCACACAGGAAAGAAACAAAGAAGCACAGCTGAACTGTTAACAGGTTTCTCATCCTTGTGACACTTTTGGGGGACAAAGAGGGGCCAGAGAGTACCTCAGGCAATAACTACTGATTGGCTTTAGATATATGCAGCAAGTCAAAGAGATTGGCCTAGGGTGATGTGACCAGTGATATCAACCATCTAAGTTAGAGAGCAATAGTGACAATGATAGAACTGTGGGGCAAACATCCATGGCCAGGTGCCTGACATGGTAGAGGAGACTGAGCCTTTGGAGGGATGTCAATGTGTAGGGGCTGGGCCACCAGTCAGGGCCTGGTGCACCAAGAAGCAGCAGTGAGTGGCCCTTTTCCTTGCGTCTATGGCATAAGTCACAGCTGAACCACAGAGGACTACTCTAATGTGAGTCTATACTCGATACAGGATGAGCAAATACGTTGCAAAATAGAAATCACTGTCTACCCAGTGTACCCATCTCCGTAACTACATTAAAAACATTATATCTTTGAGTGGTATGGCTCTCTCCTTGTGGGCAGCTCACCCTAAGTCACCTGTGTCAACTCTGTATTGGAAAAAAATGCTCGAAGAATAGGTGATAAATGACAGAGAATCCCAGATGTCTTGCTTTATTACGACAATTTAAAAACTCTATAAAATTCAGCAGATTGCTATATTTTAAATATATAGTTGTAATAAAAATACGTTACCACAACAGTATACACAAGCTTTTTCCATCACATCAAGGAATATGTTATTTGCTTCACCAAGATTAGTTGTTTGATACTGAGCTCAGCTATTTTGATGTCCAGCCTCTCATATCCATGCAACTCCTATTTATAGAAGTGTCCAGAAGTAACAAAATCAGCTTCAAATGTAATTTCAGAATAATTTTCCAGACAAAGTAAAATAAAAAAGATTATAAAGGGCAAGTTTGGCCTGAAAGGTAGCTATTCACCAAAGTCTCTTAGAGTGAGATAAGTTTCTTGTAGTGCAAGAGTGGGCAGTGCAGCAGTGGGCAGAGATTTTATTGATATTATTTGTTAATGCACAAACTGTGGAATTTGACTTCAGAGAAATTTGAGATGACTTATTTCCAGTGACTGTCATAAAAACCTTGAAAAAAGATGACAAAGTATTAATGATAATCCAAGATTATAATCTTTCACAAAGATACAGTGTGACCACAACTGGCAAATGTGTCTCAAAGGTGGGTTTTTAAAGCTTCAAGTCAAGAAAGAGCAAACAAAACACTTTAATAATATCTTCCAGAGACATTTACTGCAACATCCCAGTGTTCTGTTCTGCATCATCACAACCATCTGGCAATAAAAAAAAAAATGACCAGGTGTTACAGTAAATAGCTGGCAGGCAATTACCTTGAATAATACAATCTTAAATAGGATTAACAATAAGAAGAAAATTATAAAATTAGGGAAAAAACCACCACAGAGATTTAAGGCAGTATGACTTTATTATAGAAAGACTTGATGAATTAAAGGGAAAACAAAACAAAACAAAATAACACCTTGTGCAAACGAGATTTTGCTATATTAGAAGGAATAGATAGACTTTGGAATCAAACCGAAAAGAAGCAAAACACTAGTAACATCTGATTTATCAAGACTTTAAGTGCTTCTATTGTTTTGGTAATAATCTCCTACATATGTCCTAGGCTACAACAAACAGCACTTATAAATGATAACCCATTATCTAAATTTAGAAACACAGTCATGTAAAGATATTTCTTCAAACTCCCAAACCATGTTAAGACTCAACTGGGTTTAAAAATGTCCTCTACTTTTCTGTTTGAGTATTCATTAATTCCAGATGAAAAAAGTACATCCACTACACTTTATGAACATGAAGTTTCTCTTCATGTGAAGAAATAAATAATCCATAAATATCACTGCTACCAGTATTATCATTCCATATGAACAGAGCGTACAGATAGTAGAATATGAGTGACATAATCTGTCCAAACACACACAGTATATGGACAGGCTAAAGTCATTTTCAGTATAGCTAGAGCTTGTGATGATTCATCTGAGAGTTATGTTAGTATCCAGCATCATCTCCACATAGACAATGCATTGTCTAAAAATAATCTAATAATTACAAAAATGGTAGTACTCACCTTCTGTTTATTTAATGTCACTAAAGAAAGGGAATGGTGAAAGTCTATACATATCTTGCAGTTGGAATACTTAATTACTGAATGCCTACTTAAATTCTAAATTTTAATATGGGTTATTGCAGTAGTTTTCCAAATGCTTCACTGATACACTTTTTGCTGAAGAACTCCCAGTGCATAATACCATACTGCACTATTTACAGTTCTGTTCATCCTCTGGCAGTATACTGAGTCTGTGGCAAAGGCCATTTTTGAGACCTCCATTTTAATCTCCAATTCATGAAACCAAATCACATGTATTAGTAATAATAATAATAAATTGAATGACTCTACTACTTAGGAACACATACACAAGAGTCTGATGATACCAGACCAACATTTCACTTGGAGCAGGCAAGGATCTCAGGATATTTCTATCGCAATCCATGGTGAATTATTTACACATACTATTCTTTCAAAAATTACAAGAAAATATTAGTTAGTGATAAGAAATGGATGGATAAGAGTCTACACATACCAAGAAAAGTGAGATTCATACTATTTTTAACATATCCTTGTCAGTTTAGTGTGAAAAGATGCAAGTTTGGATGTTATTGCAAAGAAAGCCCACTGTTTAGGCTCAATGTTTCTAAAATTTAGTAAATTCAGGAAAAAAAACCCTTAGAAAAATGCTCCAAAAAGTATGGAATTATTTATGTGATTGCAATTTAAAGCACTTTTCTCACTAGACAATCCTTTCACTAACAAAAATTACGTGGTTTCAGGAAACAAGAGTATGATAGATGTTAAGGTGATACATATTAATAACTGTTATTAGATCAGAGTTACATGAGAAGTGATTAGGTAACGATATCAAACTGGTGATACACAGTCTTTATCTCTGTGTAATTAGCCAATACAACCAATAATGAGGTTACAGAGTATTGCCATATATGAATATATGAAGTCAATACCAGATAAAAATAGAACATGGAAATTCCACAATCGCTTTCCAAGTAAGCACTGTGTGTTTCCTATATAAAATACAACAGCTCAAGCTGTTGGATATATAAATCTACATGGATCTATTCATGCTTCAAATCTTTAGCTACTATCAAGGGCTTACAGCTTATCTGGGGCTGTAGTACAAAGTAAAAAAGAGGGTACTGAGAAGAAAGTGAGTTGCCAGAAGCTTCCCACAGAGAGCTGGTAAGCATGATGTCTGAGGAGATGTACAGAGACACTCAGTAAAAGGAGGAAGTAATCAGAAGAAGATATCTTCTGTCTGTAGACTGAGGGTAGCTGCATAATTAAGGTTTTGGTTTTGAAGTTGTCTTTTTCTAAATTATTGATATTCCTTTTTACAGCTCTTATGGGACTGAGAGGGATACAATTGCTTGTTCTGACACATTTGGGAGAGAGTATCACAGCAGTCTACTGCAAGGCTGAGAAGCCTGTTTATGACCATTCTCAGCTTTTGTAGTAGTAAGGACAAGTAGACCTCTGTGTGTGTGTATTATAGTGCAATATTTATTGGAAGATTAAAAAAAAAATCCGAACTAATTAGGAGATAATACATGCTCATAATGTTATTTTTCAGGAGCTAATATGCATCTGAAAGGATCTTCATCAAAGCTTTCAGCCAAATTCAGACACATACAGATTTAAGTGACAACAAAAACAATATGAAGAGGAGGAGTTTATTAGTCATTACTTTTTTTTAGTTCCTCTCCAAGTACATTTTATCTGAATCACACAGCATAGAATCTTATAGTGATAGAAAATAAATTTAAATTGTTGACTGATGATTTGACCTCAACATTTTAATTGAAGAAGGACCCCAAATAGTACTGAACAATGACTCAGTTTGCTAAAATAATTTGATCTACTTTCCTTTCATGTTTTGTATTGGACATTATATACAAATGGTGATAGAAAATTATAATTTAAAAATGTCTTGTGGATGAAGGAAGTCACAAAAGTTATGCATATCCTTCATCTGCTTTCAGAGGTAAACAGTTACAAAAGATTTATTCCTTGATAAAAAAAACCAAACCAAAACAAAACAAAACACTTCAGCCTCCAACACCACTAAAACCAGAACATATGGGTTCTTTATTAATTAATGAAGTAGAACTTACCATCTCCAGTAGCACAGTCATACATAAATAAAATAATGTTTATCCTGAAATTCTAATGACTTTAGAACCATAATTCAATTAGTATTATTAGTTCCACAGCACTATGCTTGACATTAAGACAAGCTTTAAAAGCCATGGTAAATTTGAGTCAGTAATTTGGTGCAATTGCTAATAACATAGTTATTCTCTATGACTGACCTTTGGGTTATTGCACTTTAAAATGGAATTCTCATGAAATTAAAAAGTAGACTACATCTAGAATACGCTTTTTATTCAACTGCATGTATTCATTAGATCCTGCCAAATGCAAAACACAACCATATCGAATATATATTTTACAAATTCCTATTACAATAGAACATATTCCTACGCTGTAAATCCTCATGTTACACCAAAACTAGTTTTTAATTTTTAATATGTCTTTTTTTGTTATCTATTAATGTTTCAATTATTTTTGTTAGTTTCGTAGAGATAATTTGAATTAATTTCAGGCAATACAAACTCACAGTGTTTTTGACTGAAAGATTAATTTTGCCAAGTGTCTGCTTAAGAACTTGGGGATAATGAATCTTCCAGAAGTGAAAGAGAAGATTGAAAGACACTGAAAATGAAAGGGATTCTTCAGTTAATGTGCTAGCCTACACCTACTCAGTCATGAAGTTTAATGGTTCAGTAAGTAGCTGAAAACAAAAGATCCTACTTGAATCCAGAAAACATCCCATCCTACTGTATTTGACCTTCAGTTATTCTGTATAGCTTCACTGAATACAGAACTACTGTGTTACTGGGCTTTTCCAGGACACTGAACACACAAATGCTTAATACTCCTGGAGCTAAAAGTCCTATTTTGGAAAAGGGATTGAAGACAGAATCCAGAAAGTGTTTGAACATGTGAAAACTTGATTTCTAAATGTTTTGGTCCTTGAATGAAATCCTCACTATTAACTTGTGTCACAACATATAGGTTCCATTAAGGGTTACAAAGTCAGGTTCACAGCAGTCAGTATAGAGTCAGTAAGTAGAGAAGTCACTTATGGAAGCAAATAGGAACTCCTAAATAGAAAGGCGTGATTGCACAGCTTGCCTCCTGTGGAAACTTAAGCACCTCCATCCATACAGCAGGAAGAATTCCTACTAATGCTTTCCTTGAAAAAAGCACCAAGAGCACCTCCATTCTATGCACTGAATACAGGACAGACACCTCTAGGCTGATACTAGTAGGAGTTCATCTGACACAAGAGCAAGCTTGCAACTACAGGTTGCCACTACTGTTGTTCATTACAGCTACATTAACTTATATGGGAGCTAACAAATCAGGACCTTGTGTCTGCACTGCACTTCTGGGGCTTGGGACTGACTTAAGAATAACCCGCTTGCATAGGTCTGTACTCACATTGTTGACACCATCCTTTAAAACTTCTGAGCTACAGTGACAGTAGTGGGACTGGCTTTTACACAACCAATATGAAAATCATAATTATTCATTAAGTGAAAAGTATTATTCAAAAATCTTTCTTCTCCTGAGTTCTCCTGCACTTTTTTTTTCTCTGCTCCTATCTATTCTGTCCTCATACCTTATTCTCTTAGGAGTTATGTGAGGATTTTCAAAAACATTGTTTAATTTCAGATTCAAATACCACTTGAGATTATAGAATATTTTGGGTTGGAAGGGACCTTTAAAGATCATCCAGTTCGACCTCCCTTGTCATGCCTCATCTTCCACTAGATGACTTTGCTCAAAGCCCTGTGCAACCTGTCTGTGAGCACATTCAATGATGGGGCATCCACAATTTCTCCAGGCAACCTGTTCCAGTGTTCCACCATCCTCATAAAAAAAAAAAAAAAATTAAATTCTTCCTTACATCAAATGTAAATCCACTGTCTTTTAGTTTAAAACTGTTACCCCTTGTCCTATCAGTACAGACTCTCAGAAAAAGTCCCTCTCCATCTTATAAGCCCCCTTTATGTACTGGAAGGCTGCTGTAAGGTCTTCCTGGAGCCTTCTCTTCTCCAGGCTGAACAGCCCCAACTTTCTTAGCCTGTCCTCATAGGAGAGGTGCTCCAACTGTCTGGTCATCTTCATGGCCCTCTTCTGGACTCTCTCCAACAGGTCCACATCCTTCTTAAGTTGTGGGCTCCAGAGCTGGAGGCAATACTCCAGGTGGAGTCTCATGAAAGCAGAGTACAGGGGCAGAATCACCTAAGTCAACCAGGTGGCCACACTTCTTTTGATGCAGCCCAGGATGTGGTTAGCTTTCTGGGCTGCAAGCACACATTGTCGGCTCAGGTTGAACTTCTCATCAACCAACACCCCGAAGTGCTTCTCCTTAGGGCTACTCACAATCCATTCTCAGCCCAGCCTGTATTTGTACTTGAGATTGCCCCGACCCACGCATAGGATCTTGCACTTGGCCTGATTGAACTTCATGAGGTTTTCATGGGCTGACTCCTAAAGCCTGTCAACATCCCTCTGGACGGCATCCCTTCCCTCTACAATATCAACTGCACCACTCAACTAGATGTTGAGATGTATAGTCATTTTCCAGATGTATGCTTTCTCCCTTCCTTAGTTCACCAATAGTTAGTTTTCAAAACTTCTCTCAAGCTCAACATTGTCTATTTTTTCCTATCCAAAATATTTTTCCTTATTTTCATTCAAATCTCTTGCTAAAATGTCTTTCATTCAAAATGAGTCATCAATGCAGAAACATTAATATTAAATCATAAAAATAATATGTTTGTACTTTGCTGGCAAGAAGAATTTTTATGACAGCAACAAGTAGGGAAGATAGAAGGATCAAAACAATAGCTAATGAACAGCCAAGGATACATAAATAATACAATTTTACCTTTCAAAACTCACATTTGTTATGGCATTTGCTATGTATTACAGTGATAATATAAGGTTTAATTTTTCTGTTATGCACTAAACTGACACAGTTTTTGAAATTACATTATTTCTTGTAGTGATTAAATTTGGTCTGTATTTTTCCGATTTTTTTTCTTTAAAAAAATAGTTAAGCTTTAGGTTTATTAGAAAGTGAATAGTCATTATGGAGAAGTATTTATTTAAATAAGTATAAACACCTTTGCAGAGTACAAGCTATTAATTTTGTGTTAATATATTTTTAAGTAGTTTTCAAATTCTAGTATATTCAGCAGTTATATTAAGATCATATCAGACAAAGAAATCATATCAAGAAAGTTACTTCTGTGAAGCTGAGATTTATCACTATTTAAGTGTGTCTATATTGTTAATGCAGAGGCATTTGAGAATTATTTGGATGACCATACATAAGTTTAGCTACTAGGCATACTAGATACATTGTTGGACTACCTTAGAGTAGATCTGGTAAGAATTTTTTTGGTAAAACATAGTTTAATGGTAAAAAAGCCAGGTCAGAGATCAAAATTTTCAATTTTGTTGATCACAAGTTCAGTAATTTTTTACAAGGTGCAGAGCAGATTGCTCATGAAGTCAACTGGTGAACTTCCATTATCGGAAATTAGATGTCCCTACAGTTTCTTAGAAGCTTGACATGGTGCTTTATTTAATGATTTCTGTTGGAATATCTATTAATCAAGCAGCTACAAATTGAGATTGAGCATTTATCAAATGAACTGGGGATATGATACTAGTATAGTATCAACTAAAAATTGCCATGAAGGTTGTTTCTTCATAAGAAAAGACATTACATCTAGGTGTCCATGTGTAGATCTAGTTACAGTCCAGTGCTGTAGCTTACCCTAAAAATTGTCCCAGGAACTTGGTGATGGAAAAGTGTGATGGATGTACAGTCAGCTTTTTCCAGTAGTTAGCCTTGGTCCAATGTGTCTGCAACCATATTGAACTCATGAAGCCATGTTAGTCCCAAATGTCTGAGATTACTCTTCCCAGACTTCTTGGTTCTTGGAAACATGTAGAACCTCTGCACTATGACTAAATAGATAAACAACTGAACCTGGGCTACCCCTGAAATCGTAAACTTGAGTTCTTGTTATGCTTCAAGTGATCCAATAAATTCTGCAAAGCTCTATCTTGAGCTGCAGCACAACATTCCTAGAAGAATATCTGGTATCCCTGCATATTTTTCTGCATCTCCAGTGACCCATTACAAGACCCATTTTTACTGAGGAAAATTGTAGTCATTGTGATTTACTTCCCACCTGTCTGAGATAATAAGGCCCCAAAAGGTGTCAGATTGGAACTGTAGCATACAGATCATAGAATCATAGAATCATTATGGTTCGAAAAGACCTCTAAAATCGTCAGGTCCGACCATCAAGCCAACACCACCGTGCATACTAAACAATGTCCTGAAGTGCTATGTCTACACATTTTTTGAACACCTCCAGGGGTGGTGACTCCACCATTTCCCTGGGCAGCCTGTTTCTATACTTGACTGCTCTTTCAGTAAAGAAATATCCAGTCTAAACCTCTCTTGATGCTACTTGAGGCCATTTCCTCTTGTCCTGTCACTAGTTACCTGGGAGAAGAGACCAACACTCACTTCAATACAACCTCCTTTCAGATGGGTGTAAAGAGCGATAAGGTCCCCTCAGCCTTCTCTTCTCCAAACTAAACAATCCCAGTTCCTTCAGATGCTCCTTATAAGACTTGTTCTCCAGACCCCTCACCAGCTTCATTGCCCTTCTCTGGACAGGCTCCAGCAACTCAATGTCCTTCTTGTATTGAGGGGCCCAAAACTGAACACAGTATTTGAGGCGTGGCCTCACCAGTGCAGAGTACAGGGGCACAATCACTTCCCTACTCCTGCTGGCCACACTATTCTTGATACAAGCCAGGATGCTGTTGGCCCTCTTGGTCACCTGGGCACACTACTGTCTCATGTTCAGCTGGCTGTCAACCAGCACCTCCAGGTCCCTTTCTGCTGGGCAGCTTTTGAGACACTCTTCCCCAAGCCCGTAGCATTGCATGAAGTTGTTGTGACCCGGGTGCAGGACCCTGCACTTGGCCTTGTTAAACCTCATACAATTGACCTCAGCTCATCGATCCAGCCTGTCCAGATCCCTCTGCAGAGACTTCCTACCCCTGAGCAGATCAACACTCCCACCCAATTTGATGCTTAAATGCCTAGCATGGAGACAAAGATAAAAGTCTCAACGGAAAAAAAGTGAGTGCAGTGAAATGTACTACATTCCTCAGTATATTCCGTACTACTACTCTTACAGTTCTCCCATTACCCGCCATATGCTGCTGCCTACATTCTCAGAGATAATGGAGAGCTCATCATGCTGGGCAGCAACCAAATGTTTAGCTAGGAGTAAAAGTCCACAGTCTTATGGAAATTCATTATCACCATGTGGTATTCAAAATGTCACTCAAAACACAGAGGGGAGGAGATGATGTGGGCTCAGTTGTATCTCATGCAATAAGACCCTTTACCTAGCAAATGCGAAATAGCAACCTCCAAACCCAGCTGAAGTATTTATGAATGTCTATATTTCTAACCACAATGATAAAAAGCTCAAGCCAAACTAGAAACTGGGTGGCTCACCAAGTTGCTATATTTGCATATCAGCAACTGTTAAGATTCCTACTTTCACTCAACAGGTTAAAGTCACGGGGACAGAGCCTCATGAGTAGAACATTACTGTTAACTTTACCTCTGAGGATCTGGCCAATTATTTTTTTTTCACTGAGCCTATTATAGGAAGCTAAAACAATAATTTTTCAGCCTTAAAATAAGAGAAGTCACAGGGATTACTCCATTTTAATTGAAATATCATTAACTTAACAATAAGAATTTTAAAGCAATGTAGCAGTAGTTAAGAAAAATACTTTATTTTCTTTATCACAATTCTTGTACAAGTAGGGGAGAGTTGTGCTCCTACTTTCCAAAACTTACTTTCTTCCTTTAGTCTCTGAAAAAAACCAGCAGTGTTAAAGGCAACCTGAGCGGACTTTTAAGTGCTTTTTCAAAACTCAGAAACATTGTCAATCCTAACAAAACCATTAATTCAATGTAACAACTGCCACTAATCCTGAGGGAAGTTTCACAACTAGGGGTGGCTGCCATGCTGGCAGACAAGATTTCTGACACTTTGTCACCTCTCTGGCCACTTGTTCCTGTTCTCACATTCTCAAATATCTTTCTGATTCTTAGTACTGCTGCTGGAGGTAACTGCAAGATCATGCCAACAGACTAATCCAAAGGGAAAAAAAACCTAAACAGACAGCCTAAATAACCTCATTATAGTTGTTTGTGTTGTTCATGGTAGTACCCAACTACTTAGTCCAAAGAGGTTCTGGATTTCTGAGAATAATGCATTTTTCTCATGAAGAGGTATTTATATTATTTATATATAGATAATTGAATATCTTTAAATTGAAAGAGATTAAAATTTCACAATAGCACTCTCTTAATAGCCATGAATTTTTTTTGCATATGATTGCCAAAAATCAGGGTAGCAGTAAAGAATATCTAGAATGAAAGGATCAAAGTTTAGCTATGCACCTCTACTTTACTTTGTACCTTAGCAAAGATGTTTTTCTTATCCTTTACCTTGCAAACTAAAATACTAAATATTCTACTCTGACGATAAACCATAATTCCATACTTTATACTAAGGCTAATCTTTGCTACAGACTGTGTCATTATACTTCATTTATTAATTTAATTTTATTTCCTAGCTTTTTCCCCCAACCTTTCCATACCTATGTTGCCTCTCTCATTTTAAAGGTCACTTAGAAAGAGGTACACACATGTGCCTTTTATATAGCTGTAAAAATTATCAAATAAAATTCTCAATTCCAGCTCCCAATGGGACAGAGATGATTGTGCAGAGAGATGGGAGGCCAGATCATTGGTTACATCAACAACTCTAAGAAAATAAAGAACTCAGTATTTTAGAGAGTCACTACTTTTTATCTCAGATTACAGGATGGAACTTTCATTTCATTAAAAGATAAATCCAATGCAATCTCTGCATTTATTTTCATTTTCCATTCAGATAAAGACTTCTTAAAATACATTAATGTATATTGCTATCCTTACACCAAAGTGCAGCAAATACTGAGTTTTAATAGCTTAATACACATTATTGCCACGTCACAGTAAAGGCACAAAGTATATAAATACAGACATAGGAAGGAAATCTGCTCGTTATGGAATTTTGATTTCAGTAAAGGGTATTTACTAGAAAAAAAGCTACTCTATGACCTCATTATAAAGTCAGTAAAACAATATATGACTTAATTCACTTTTATAAGATATTCTAGGCCAACTCAGAAATAACTGAAGATTATAAAAACCACATTATTTTTTTCCTCTCACTGAAAATGCCAGTAAGCTATTTCTTCAAAATTATCTTTTGATTTTTACTTTTAAACTAAATTATGGCCATTTTTTTTTTTGTTGAAAAGTAAGGAAAAATAGATTTAAATGGATAAAAAGCAAAATCCACCACCAAGATAAAAAATCTTTTTCTACCTCAAACCAGAGATGTTTTGGAGTTTCTCCCCCATACCTTTAAAGTACTGCTTTCAATGGATTACCTTCTTCTCCCCTCCTTCAAAATAATTTTAAAGTGCTTCCTTTTTAAGGTTCTGCTGAAAGATTAAAAAGTATATCTCCAAAACGTGTTATTTTACAGACATAATTTTGCTCGTGTTAACCTACCTTTGAGTTTTATTTAAAAAAAACAAACAAACACAAAACAATCAGGTCTAGGAATGCTTATTCTCATCTATTCATGAGTCAACAAAAAAAAAATGAAGTTAGGAGTATACAGATACATATCTATCAAATTTATCAAGAGGCTTCAAGACTTTCCTCCATCAATGCAATCTAATGTAGCAACTTTCAAAATGGCATAAGAAAGAACAAAAGGAATTGCCTAATTTATTTTATAACACATTTTCAGATTAATTCCAAAAAGTTCAGAGGTTAGCTCTTACTTTTTAGAACATAAGTTAGAAAAACTGAATACAAATTTAACAGGAGATGCTCTCTTTATTAGTGTCTACTAAAATATGATCTGTATTTAAAAACCATGTGGTTCACAGAGCTAAAACTGCATTCCATAACATATTTATGTACTCCAAAGACAATGCTGGACAAAGAAGTCCATTTCAAGCTAGCATCAAACATTTTTGGACTTCATCACAAGATATTACTTGAATGCTTCATAAGGTGTTTTATATCCTAACTCTTTAAAATGTTCATGAGTGCAACTGCACGACTAGCATACGTGTGCACAAATACATAAATTAATGAGACTCTTGTGACTCCAAAATTTGTAGTTCTCCACTTCATTGAAACAGCTCTAACTTAGCACAATGCTAGTCTAAACAATGTCCTGGCTGCCTTCGTACTGGGATTTTCTGTGACAAGCAACATAGCAAAAACAACTGAAACATTTTTCCTACCTTTACTACTAGCAGGTTCTGAAATTATTTTGTAAGAGAGGATTTACACATTGATAATCAACATGCATTTTCTTATTTATCCTATAATTTTTTTTTCTCTTTTAAGTCAGAAAACCTGTGGATGCCATTGTTGAATTACAGCTCAAAGGTTATCCAGTTTCAGCCCCTAGGAACCAGAAAAGGACCAGATAGAAAGGCAGGGTATGTACTGTCTTGTTAGCATGCAGTACCTAATAACTGCTTCCTTAGCAGTGCCATAAATATACCATCCAAATTGCCCTCCTTTGAATCTGCCTACTACAAGTCTTCTTATACAATCTCTCTTCACAAATCAAGTGTGGCAGACAGTCTCTGTTTATCACATTGTCACCAAGCTCTTTTCTAGTAAGAAGCATCTTGTGGCCTATGTCTCAGCCTTTCTTTAGTTCCCTTCTCTGATTACAGCAAGAAATGTGGAAGTTTGTGCTGACTGGACCCTGGTTAACTCAGTACCAGAGGTGGGACAGTATGTTCATATCATGCATTATAACCCACAGCTGCTGTAATCAGCATATAGCAGAATTCAGTCTGTTTCACTGCAGTTAGGTTTTGCTTCATTACAAAATAATGGATGTAAATTCTCAAAACTAATTTAGCAGCAGAGATAAACCATGGCTTGATATACTCAAATTGCAGCTCCACAGTATCATAGTAAGTAACACTGAAAATACATATATTTTTAAGCCATTCATTTACTTTTTGATTGCTATGTTGCTTTAAGAAAACCCAAAGTGTAAAGCCTTTCTTTTCTTCCATTACTGTAAGGAGTTACAACATCATACTATACTACTTTCCATAGCATGAGAAACTTGATCCAAACCTCTGATTTCTTCTTCCATAATGAATTCCTGACTATTTTTTTAGGGCTTACTAATAGTGAGCTTCATCACTTCACAGATACCAATGATCCTAACCGTGGATTATAAATCTACCGCAGCAAGCAAAGAAATTACACCTGGAGTCATATTTGCAATATTCACCTCCTAAATTACTGCTAAGAATTATTCATCTATTAATAAGCAAAAATAAATTCTGCTCCTCTGTAGCAACATCTAAAGTAAAACTTATTATTGATTTCCTGTAATTTTTTAATACTACACTTAAAACTTTAAGAAAGTTATCAAATGTAAATTATGAGCAAGTAAATAATTTGCTATGATTTCTCACAGTAAACTATGAATATGAGGAATGATACAAAGAATTCAAGACCTACAGACACCATTATATTTTGAGTGCATTCATTTCAGTACCAATCCTAATCTCAATTTTCCAGTGTGCTTTTCACTTTGACAAAACAATATGAAGTATTTTTTAACAGCTAAAAAAACCCTACACAATTAGCTTTTCATATAAATATCTCAACAGCAAATAATCTTTTTTTTTAATACACAAAATTCTTTCACTGCTGTTGTTTTCTAGGTCTAATTATAGACATGATCAGTACTAAAGCTCTGGCATACAACCTTCAGTTTTCATGAAAAATGAGTTTACAACATTGTACCAAATAAATATATTCTATTCAGTCTGAAATACACTGAAATTTCTTGGTTTTCTTGTCTTCTGCACCACACACACAAAGGAAGGAAAAAAAAACAACTGGTACTTTCTCTACACTGATTCTGTTGGCTCAAAGCATGAACCTGAAGCCTCACTTACTAATTTTTAGTACTGTCACATCCAACACCTACTCAGAACTTTTAATTTCAAGGAGAAGATTGCTGTAATTAAAATATCGTGAACACAGGTTGCTCCCACCAGTTGCAAGCTCTTTACTTGATAAGAGTTCTTATCATTACTATTTGGCACCTACTGCATCGGATATAAAATCATCATATTTTTTAACACTTAATTAAGCACTGTTTAATCAGATGGTATTAGTCATAGTGGTCTCTGCTAAAAATAAAAAGGGAGTGAGATTTATGATAATAGTGTTCCAATTAAGCCTCAGCTACTGCTATTTGCTATCACTCTCTGGAAGAAGTCAGCAGATATTCCTGGGAGACATCTCAATAAAGCAACTAGCCTAATTAAGTGGAATATGGCATATATTGTATTATATGATAATGATAAGATTAAATACTGGCTCTCTGCATACCAGCTTTTCTGATGAATGGTGAAACCATGACAGGACCAGTCACTCTATCTCATTGTAAGGAGAAACAGATGTTTTCCTACCATGTGGTGTCTGACATTTTACCCTAATAATAGTCATAACCTCATGATGTATGAATGACATGGCATCAATATCTGACAGATTTGCCAGAAGCTAGAGAGAGAAACAATACTGTAGTAAAATAATAATAATTTTTAAAAGACTGTCCAAACATGCAAGCCGTGCAGAGAATGATAAGGAGATATGAAATCATAGACCAGAATTTACTTTCAAATAACTAGAGAGAAGGCTGCTACAAAATAAATATCACCTGAAGAAAGACCAGGAATTTGCAGTCAAAGACAAATTATGCACAATATAAGGACATTGATAAAAATAAGGAAAATATTTTAGAGGTGTGGAGGACACATGTAGGCTAAATGACTGGTGATAAAGGTGCATGAATCTTCGTAGTGTCACATGATGCTAAGTTATAATGATCTTAATACATGTTAATATATTTTAATTTGTTTAATAAAAGCTATCATTATTAAAACAAGTATTCATTAATTATTTACTATAGTGTTAAAAAACATGTAGTTCAAATTTATCCTTTCACCTTCAGAAAAAGTAATCAGTTTGAATCACAGTAGTTTTGCACTCTTAAAAGTGTAATTCTTGATGCATGACTGTGAACCAAAGAGCGCTTACAAGTTCCACTGCTACTACTAGCAGAAGTACAGTTCTTGGGGAGCATTGTCCTTCCTGCTTACAAGATCAGAAATACAATGCTAACAAAAATTTCAACTGTATTGAAATACTCTATAAAGACCGTCTATTTTAAACAATCACAATATAATTATATTGTATTTGAAAGTATTGCTTCTTGAAGTCAATTGTTTCCATTAGAAGAAAATACATTTTCAATTAAAAGATTTTCTGAATAAAAAACAGTTTTAATTTTCTACAATAAACTGTTTGTGCAACAATAAATGTATTAAAAATAAGAAGTTTCCCCTGAAATTAAAGATGTGATAAATTAAAAAAGCATTGTTATGTATTCTTAGTAATGCCTTACGTGAAAAATACCTTATGGCAAAGAGTCATAAACCGCTGGATTATGACAGTAAATTCAGAGTGTCTCTTCATATTTTATTCCTAAAAGAAGATACAGTGAATCCTTGTAGGAAACAGTTCACGCGCAAAGTTTCTTCCATCAATGCGAACAGGAAAATAAGATATTTCCTCTACACCTGGCATGGAATGCTCTGGCAAACATATGCTTTAAGATTTTTTTTTTTTTTTAAATACAACTTGACATTTTTCTAAAAATAATCTTTATATCTAATTTCAGTAAAAAGGTTTCACTTAAAAAAACTACTATTTATCTTGACTGAAAAACTGTACATATACCAGCACTAAACTTAACTTTAGTTTTATTATGTAAAATCTTTTAAATTTAGAGATTTTAAATGCTTCTTGAAGTCAAGTTTAACTACTATTACATTCTGAATTGAAGATCAGTCCCAAGTTAATATAAAAGTATCAAGTACAAGTGCATACTACAATATATTTAATTTAATAATACATAAATTATACTATAAATTGTATATAAAGATATATAAAATCATCCATTCTTCGTAATGTGAAAATGAAATGCTGAGGTAAATTTCAAATATTGTTAGCATCATTATTTTAGTAAATCAATACTGGATCTGTTTAGTTTTTTTTGTCTTACTTTCATCTAGAGCAAACAATCTTTCAGGATGACTAAGTCACAAATCATGATACATGCAGTGTATGAAACAACCTTAATAATGTTCAGCAAATACTGTCCTTGAGATACTGTGATTACACAGTACAAGATGTGTACTACATAGAAGAAAATGAGATGCAGAGATTTTAACAACTGAAAAATATAAATCATACTGTGAAGAACGACTGGAACAAGCTGCTCCAGAATAGGTCTAAGTGATTTCTCATGCATTTTTATAGCGATAACATATCCAAGATTAATCACTCCATACTTTGAAAGACTGAGGTATATCACTATGAATATGCTTGGATAGTTGATCTTATCTACACTTTAGAATACGTATTTTTGTATATTAATCTCCCAAACACTATATTGAATAGAAAAACCACCTGGAATACAGTTCAAGATGTTAATCAATACATCTTCTTAGTAGGTGTTCAAATTGACGTTGTACCTAGGAAGAAAGGAGGAGTCATTTTCTAAAAGCCTCAGCCAGGTGATGGGGAGTCAGAGGGAAAAATAGGCAAAAATGTTTTAAATTATTGAGGCTGATTTGTGCTGTAGACTGGATATTCAAAGCCATTTTTAGAAATGAAGCATATAGTCTAATTATTACACACCTGAGTGTCAAACTGATATCTGAGCCCTTGAGTAGTTCAGTCTCAGAAGACAAGCATAGTAATGAGTGCCACTATTAGCTAAAGCATCTGACAGAAAAGGAACAATTTAGAATAAAATTGCCTTTCATTTCTAGAAAATATGCAAACATGACTCTTCAGGTAATGGCTTTGGAAGAAAAAGAAAAGAAAAGAAAAGAAAAAGCACGAGGAACAGTTATACTTGGTTGATGGTGTTTTTCACTTTTACTCTATTACAAATAATGTAAGCAAATAATATTTAAAAGTTTAAGCTCCAAAAAAAAAATTTTCTTATTTTCAAAAGCTTTATACAGTGTCCGTGGCCCTTTCTCTTAGAATATATTCAAAATTTTTAGGAGTCCAGTATTAAATATATATATGTACACACCAAAAGGTCAGACACCATGACATTTGTGTGCAGCAGAACTTTTTATGTAGAGATGAATTTGTGGCAAATTTATGATCAAGCTGTATTTTCCAGCTGTACACACTCAGCAGCAGCTCTAATTCAAGCTCCAGTTTCATGTCTAATACAAACCAACAGATAAATTAGCTACATTCAACTTTGAATATTAGATAATCTAAAATTATAGCATTCATTAGCACATTTTGGAATTTTATACACAGAATAGTGCCAACGTTAATATCTGCCTTCTACATACTGACTTTAAAACTTCATCTATAACTCTAAAACTAGGGTTTCGTTTTGACATTTTGTCAGCTACTTACCAAATTACTGAGATAAATTATGTATTTGGCACTATCTACACTTCTGCAGGTCTACCAGCAAAACTATTCCAGAACTTTGGAAAGAAGAACATGTAAATCTTGTCAATTTCAAGATTAATGCCCACATTTTATAATTATTCTCAAAATATAACACTATGACATATATTTTAAAATAGTCAAATTCTCTATGATGGACTCATTATAACCTGTCTAGATGATAACACGGTATTTGAAATTGTAGAAATTACATTAAAGTACAGGAAAATGTCCTTGTAGTAGCCACCATACAAAGTGTAGATACAAAAAATAGAAAATACTGTCAGTGCAGTCTGGATGAGCAGACTGTCTGGCTAAGGAAGGTGACCTCACAACAGCTGATGCAAGTGTTTTCTGCTTGACCAAGATGCTTGAGAGTTTTCTGAAATAGCAAAAGGCTGAGTGAATACACCTAGCTGCAAGTAAGGCAGGCACGTATCATACTGGTTTCTGTTCACTGACTTCAATTTTGGTTTCCTTTCAGGCCATGAGAAAATCAGAGGTGACAATCTCAATTACATATATTCAAGAGAGTCTTAAGACAACATAACGAAAAATGTAGCCAAGGAAATGGTGTTTAGATTTGGATTTGAACTGAATTTATGACATGTTTCAGATTCAGAATAGGTCCACACATATTCCTTTGTAGGCATCAAATTCTTGAGTACTATTTCATGAATGATAGGAACAATTTCACTGTTTACTGAATAGCTGTTCCCATGCATTTTTGTGGGACAAAAACTCTGTCAAAAAAAACTTGCATTAAAGAATTAAACTGCTATAGGTCAAATTTGCTCAGATTGAGCTATCCAAAGAATTTACACTTCACTGAGGAAGAAGAATTATCTTGTATTAAAAAGGCTTTTTAAATTAGTACTTGAAAGAACAGAAAATAAACTAAACATCTAGTTGTATAGATCTGAAATCCAAAAACATAGCGGAGTTACTCAGTGTGAAAAAAAAGCAAGAACAATATTACTTTGTAAGATCATTTGTTGCCACCAAAATAATAAACATTTTTTTTTCCTAGTTCTTCAATTACTGATAAGCTTTGTATTTTATTAGCTACAATTGATCAATGCATAGTGGTATCTTTATAGTACTTGTTATTTAAAATTGTTTAACAGGCAAGTAGATTTAACTTATGTATACAGCTGGGAGTTTTCTAACACAATTGCAGCTTTAGGATATGGAAATAAGAAAGTGAAATTAATCTAGTTGTACTCCATGGTTTTCACTAGTGTTTAAAAACGAAAAACTTTTTTTTTTTTTTCTCAGAGATGAGAAAATCCATACTTGAAGTGAAAATTTATACTTGCTTTTTTAAATAATCCGTCTCCTTGTTAAAGCTTAGCTTTTTGTTCATATGGATAAGTTCATTTTGGAAATAAAGAATTTGAGGCAACAGGACTTTTTTTTTTTAATAGCAGTTCAGGATTGATCTTTGTGATCATCCTATCTGGAGTTCAATAAAGCATACTCAAGAACAAAGTAATTTTTAAAATTTTTAGTTATTTATTTATTTTACACATACATAGAAT
The DNA here is from genome assembly GCA_011801015.1 of Ardeotis arabs. Classification (NCBI taxonomy): domain Eukaryota; kingdom Metazoa; phylum Chordata; class Aves; order Otidiformes; family Otididae; genus Ardeotis; species Ardeotis arabs. The sequence goes on along the minus strand of JAAGAY010135452.1, from coordinate 8,116 downwards.
AATTTTCTTTTAGGCAGTGGCTCAGGAATATTGTTTGCATTGAAATAAATACTCTTACTGTAAACAACAATTTTGCACTATTTGCAAGAAAAAAAAAATTAAAAATCAGAGGATAGATCTGCTTCAGTACTGATCCTTAAATATGGAAATATATATGCCATCTTTAAAATTGTAAATTCAAGCTGTAAATATATTTTAAAACCATCATCAGCAAGTAATAACAGCAAAGTGATTGGAGTAATAAGATAGTGGATTTGATATTAAAATGTCTCCTTTGAAAAGATGTAACCTGCTTAACTAGTGCACTAAAGGAAGACTGTAAGATAGAAAATTAAAGTTGCCACAACTAGCCTGCTCTATGCATATGATGGGAGTTCATGACAGTTCTTCATTTTCAGGTTTTACCATCTGAAACCATAGAGATGCACTATTGCCTGTGGGAAGACCTCAAATAAAAGCAGCCATGGACACTACTCAGGAAGCAGGGGGAATTGATTTGTTGGCACAAATATACAGGCATGGAAGTATCCTTCAGTGAAGGAGATTGAATCTAATTGCGACATCTAGATAAAGAGAAGTAGTCTTAAAGCTCTAATATTATAATAGACACAATGTGTGGCTACTAATGTACCAGAAACACCAATAAAAAAAAGCATTCTGATCACATAGCATTTCTGAAGGACTAAGTATATGCTTGCATTTGACAAGCCCAATCGCATATTTGTTGATCCAGTTGTATTACTACACATCTCATTGCCAAGGTAATGGCATAAATGAAAAATTAGGAATTATTTTAAGAGCATACTCAAAAATAGTTTCTCCTAATCTTGTTTCAGAGGAGAGCAAGAGTTAGTGTCCACACACTCAGAGCCAATAATATTATCATATATTTTAAACATTTGAATTAGACTCTAATTAGTATTAGATTACAAAATAAACATTATAAAAAAATAGAACCTTTTTTGCATCATTTTTTCCAGGCAACATAATACTTTTAATTAGAGTGGCTTGTTATTTATGCCTTCTTCTGAACTTTTGTGTTTCAGAAAGTTGGTCAGTAGGATTACAGTAACGATGTAGGAATCCAGACATAAGCTTGTTAATAGCACGAGTAGAAGTTAAAAATATTTATAGTTTATTCATTAGATAGTTAGAGAATACCATAAAATTAGACCCAGATTTCCTGCAGTATCATGCAAATGGAGTTTCTACTGAGATGAATTTAATTTGATATGGAATAGATTTTTAAAATTATTATTATTTCTTTTTCTTTTAAGTCCTTATTGCAGTTTTCCTTTTTCTTGAGTTCTCTATCTCTATTTTGCTATTAAGCAAAGAAACTTGAACTGAACTCTGGGGACAGCTATGAAATTTATTCACCAGCAGGTAAATGAGTTTCCTAGATATTTTGATTCTTCATTAGAAAATGAGGTTACATTACAAATTAATTTTGTCGTGTTCTTGTGATATCTCAGTGACCGTAGTGGGTCTAATATGCATAGAAAGCATTTGGGGAACTACTCACTATACAGTCCTAGGTTACAAAAAGAAAAGTGATCCTGCCAAGTGCATGCTACTTTGTTGCATCAGCATGATAGGCTGGCCTTGGGACATTACCATCACCCCTATCTGTAATCCTGGCAGGTCCTTCAGATCTGCCTGAATGCACTCTGTGCTCATTACAAACATGATTCTTCAATTTAATTTTTATTTAATTAAAGTATTGCATCTCTTTATATATCCATATTCTACTGCAAAACCTCTTGCTCTCCTAATTAACGCTTTGCAGCTACACCTATCTATATTCTACACAGCTCAAGGCCAGCTTCTGTGGCCACATTGTAAGTGCCCAGTCCCCTCGTCTTAGATTTTCATTGCCTGCAAAGGTTTTCAAGTGCTGAGCTACCTTTCAGCCAGAAAAAAATTCAATAAGTAGTTTCATTCATGACAGCTGCATGCCTAGCTTTTTTTAGTGGGTTTTTTGTTTGTTTGTTTGTTTGTTTGTTTGTTTTAACTACAAGGTGTTTGTAGAGGATTTGTACATGATACTGTTGTAGTGTGACCTGTACATTAAATTCAGGAGTTTGGAGGCTGCATACGTGCACACCAGCTCTTGATCAGGGAAGTATAGCACAGACTGTGCCTATATTTAATTGCTTCACAGGCTGCTGGAATTGTGAGCAGTCAAAGAAAAACACAAACCAACAACCCAAACCCACAAATCCATGGATAAAATAGGAAGGCATCTGCCAAACACAAACTTAGAATAAAGGAGATTTTGATCTGTTTTACACCTTCACATTAGCTGATAACAGATTTCCCTACATGTAACATCCCTTCTGATATAGTTTAATACAGTCCATAACATAATGCTGAATGAATACTTTGCTATGGAAAGTACAGTTAGTGAAAGTAGCGTAAGCTGGTTTCATGGATAGATATCTTAGAACTAAGTCTTTGCTTTCCTGTGTTATGGACGTAGAAAGCACAATTCGTAGTTGTACCAGAAAAGGTAAAACAGAAGTTTTAAGTTTGTGATCTTTTGTGTAAAATTTAATGTATATGTTTTCTCTCATTAAAGCAAATTAAACCAAGTGCTTTCAGTGACAGTCTTACAGTAAACAGGAATGCTTTAAAAAAAAAATCCTGCTTGTGAAGTTTCATCAATGTAGAGGTTGCTGTTGTCAGGAATAGGGAAAGTCAGAGACTTTAGTTATTAGTGAAAGCACAGTAAGTAAATTCAAAAGTAATTCTGGGGGTTGTTTTTTAGGTTTTATTTTTTGTTTAGTTCTTTGTTTCCATTTTTCTGGGTTGCTTGATTGAGTCTTTTTCATCTGCTAGCACTCCCCTCTCTACCACCACCCCATTTAAATTTGGAGAGATTTACTGTAATATTGACTATGACTATACAATGTTATTTGATAGCTTTAGAGGAAACTGGACTCTTTGTCTAAATCTTTTTTTCTTTATCACCCTTCCTCAGGGTTTGCAGAGCTATAACAGAACAAGTCTTTTGTATGAAACCACAAAAATGGATCTAGTTTTCTTTCACCTTTGTTTGCCCTTCCTTTTTGTTTAAAGAAAATTACCTACACGAAAACCACAAAATTCTGTGCCTTCTGGGGAGGAAATAATTTTTTTTAAAGAGACAAAATATAAGCTCTGGAAAGCATTATAATAGTATAAGCATAGACAAAGTCATTAGAAAAATCAGACAGTCATTACATCTCTGTTCCCAGAGAGACATCAATCCTGGGATAGTCCAACATACTTAAGCACATGCTGAGGTAGATGGCTAGATGCTGCTGAGAATAAAAACTCATTTTCTCTAATGTAGCTACACAAATTTCCTCAGCTGACATAGCCCACCCATGATGTCCAGTAAATAAGGTACTTAGTCCCTAGGGTTTTTTCCCAATGGATTTTTTTTTTTCTTGATTAAAGAAACATGCTGAATATAGGTTAACACCATGAAAACAGCAGGTGCCACAAAACAAATCTTCTGTAAGATCATCAGAAATGTTGTATGTAGCAAGATATTTAAATTACAACAGGTTCAACTTGTTCCAGAGTTTAAAAAAGCCCTCCTAGGAAAACAAAATGAGTGGCCATCATATCATACATAATGTTACTAGAGGGGCTTGGCAAGTTTCAGCCAATAAAGGAAAAGCCGAAAAAGTCTGTGATTGCATTCTCTAAATACAAAACAAAACCCTAAAGACACAGATGAAAATAAATAGATAATGTTAATGGACTGCTGGCACAAGGACAAATGTCAGTAAGATTACGCTCAATATGACAGATCAGAAATTAAAGTAAGAATGTCCACTGTGTGAACAAGTTTCACACTCAAATTCATCAAGACATGTTTTAACATTAATCATTTATTATTGACACAGCTGCTTTGACACCAAAGACCTCAAACTGGTGACTCAGTCATTCCAAACCTATATTTTTGATGAAGCAAGAAAAAGGCAAAAAAATGGCAAGGCAAAACAGGAAAACAAGTATTACAGAAAGCATTAACATCTGGAAGAACAAACCTTTAACTAATATAGGATCTTATTGAGGATTAAAGAAAGAAATTCACTTTACCTTTTCATGCAAATTCATAGTGATCTAAACAAAATCATTCACAAGGGTAGTTTTTTTGAGGCTGATGAGTATTCAAGGCTGATGGTTCAGCTCTGATTATACGCCCATCTCTGGAGGGCTGAGAAACCAATCTGATTTTTTCAGCTAAATAAATGCATGATTGGAGTCTTTAAAGTTTTCTGGAAAATCTGTCTCTTCAAATATTATTGCTACATCCAAATTGCTACCTTAAAATAAAAATATTGGTTACTCTATCAAACTGAAAATTGGTTGCCATTTCAAAATTGAGCCTGTATCAATTTAGCTGCTGCCCACCTGTAACTAATCAAATATATATTTCACTTAAGCTGATTGGATGTAGACAACTTTGTGGGGAAATGCACACAACAGCAATCTTACAAGTAGCAATTTGACAAGAAATCCCACCAAAGAAACCTCAAGTGCGTAGTCATCTTCTCTCAGACATGTGACAGGTCAAGCAACCAACAATGATGGCTCATGTAATCTGGGAAACTGGGCAGTGTCAAGACACCCTAGCATTTTAGGTGACTGTATTTGGTATAGGTATCGAGGTTTTGCAGTGGAGCCTGCAGGGTGGCCCCTGTGAGGAAGGAGCATCACAGACCAACCATTATGGACTGAACACAACCCTCCATCCTTCACCCCTGCCTGTACCACTTGGTGGGGGGAGGGAGGAGGCAAAGGTAGAAGAGTTGAGGATAAAGGAGTGAAGTTGATCATAGGAAAGACGAAGAAGCAGAAGTTGTTGTTTGGGTTTTTGTTTCTTTCTCACTATCCAAACTGATTTTAAAATTAATTTTCCCTAAGTTGAGTCAGTTTTGACAATGATGGTAATTGGTAAATTATCGCACTGCCTTTATCTCAATTCACAAGCTTTTCCATCTTTTTCTCCCCCTGTCCTTTTGAGGTGAGGATGCGAGAGCAGCTATTTGGCAGCCAGCCATCAACCCACCACAGTGACTAACTGACTCGAATCACAGCCATACATCATTATGAACTTGCTCAACTGTCGATCTGTGCTAGAATTGTGGTTCTTTTTACTGATCAACTTTATTTTTCATGTAAGTCTTTCCATAATTCAGGACGAAAATGCAAAATGATTGCATGTGATCTTATAAATGCTGTTCCAGTGAAATGAGAATAAAGTTTTGTTCACTATACAAAGCTGACATAAATCATATTGACAAAGTAGTGTAACAACGGTTTAATCACTGTTTATTCATATCAGAACTAATGGAAGCCAGTTTTAAGTACTTTACTTTTCCTACCTCTCAATATCACTTCCAAGAAACTTACGAACATTTCAAATGTGACAAATACATGTATACATACAGGATGATAGACATTACACTTGCATCTGATCAGAGATACTAAAAATGTCAACAGAGAATAGTAATGAGAGATTAAGCTTTACAAGTCTAGGTAACCAGCTTCTATTAAGTTCAGACAGATATGGGTCAAAGACAACTACCGTCTAATGGCAGCTCAAAGATCTGCATAAATGTGTTGGTAGACTGGAAGCAGTTCTAAGTAGAGCAGCTACCTGGTGAATTATTTCATTTATTTCGCTCTCCTATTTAGAGCTGAATATATCTACTTTAGAGATAAGTAAGGAGCACAAACACCAAGAAGTTCTCTCCCAGACTTCGTAGAAAATCTTGTCAAACATCATCTTCAAACCCCAACAGTTGTTTTAGGGGCAGGGAGGGAAGCTAGGAATTCCTCCACCTATCTCCTCCTCTCCTCTTAACTTCTGTTGCAGAACAGTTCATATGGTAAGGAATATCGTAATGTGACATCCCTTTGGCCAGTTGGGGTCAGCTGTCCTGCCTATATCCCCTCCTACCTCTTACTACTGCCCGCTCCCAGCCAAGTGGCCTTTGGTGGAGGAAGGAGGCAACCGGGTGGTTGGAGAGACAGCCTTGATGCTGTGTGAGCACTGGTCAGCAGTAGCCAAAGTATTGGTGTGTTACCAACACTGCTCTAGCTAGGAATATAAAGCACAGCACTATGAGGGCTGCTGTGGGGAAAGTGAACTCCATCCCAGCCAAACCAAATACATAGCTATGTTTGTTAACAGCTGGAGGGTTAACATACTTCTAAATCTTGAAATGCACAAAAATAAAGCCAGCATGCAGCAAAGTAAATCTAGATACATCAATATTTGTATAAATATTTATTAACTACCAAGAGCCATGCAATTTCTTCCACCAAATGAAGTTTCCTCTTACTTTATACTCAGTGTCGTATTATGTTGAAAGAAAAGAAAAAGGCAAATTCTCCATTAAAGAAAACTTCACAATGTTAATTCAGTATATCCAGGATCAATTCCCAATTTCTTAATATGACTAAAAATTCCTACAAAATCAGTTTCCAAGGTCAGTATTAGTGGGCCGGGGGGATAGGGGTGTGTCATTGTTGGTTTTTTTAATCAGAGTCTTTTAGGTTTTAAAGATGTTCAAGGAGATGTGAAAACTGAATTCATAAAATGTCATTCAAAGACAGTCATCTCTATTAAGAGAGAGTCTCTTGCAGGTAATGGAAAAAGTTGCATGGAAATCTGTTCCCCTTTCTTAGAGTTGTAATACTCCCACTGTCTTTCAAATGTGTTTTTTACTCTCAATGTATTTATGGATTTCCTTCCACCCTTTACAATCATGGATCTCAGACACAAATGGGAATATTGATCCACTGATAAGAAAGCATTTTTAAATAGCTTTTAGGAATAATTCCAGTCATCTCTTAGATAATGTTGCCTATGACAGGGAAAATGATATTAAAATTGAACAAAAGTCAATATAAATGAAGGTCAATATGCAATTTTATTTTTTTTTTTAAATACTTAAGGTCCTGCATTTTCAGGAAGCTTATTTGTAAAAGTTTCCATGGTTTCCTCTGTGAATAAAGTGCACATCTTCAGTATTTTAATATACATATTATATATTTTGAATACAAATCTCATAGAATGAAGTTTGATGCCTTCACTTTCTTTTAGAGAAATATTTCAGATATTAAAATTACTCATATTACAAGTAAATTATATTTAACCGTATTTGTTACGGTTAACTATTTAGACCAAAATAACATTCAGAAATTTACCCCCATCACTACAACTTCTGGAGAGAACAATTTGCTTCCAAACAAGCTGATGTCTGAACTGAGTAAAAACACATCCCCTGCATATGATTTCACATTTCTATTTCATTTCTATAACCAGTGATATCAAACTTTGCTGGATCAGAGTCTTTACTTTGCCTGTTCCTTTCCTATGACTCTGCCTTTTAGGCAGCAAGGAACAGCACACTTTTAGCAAGACATCAGCAAACATTGCTTATAATGATAGAAATAAAAGTTGAAAGATTAAGTAGAATAATAAGTATTAGAAAGGAGCAGCATATTCCAGAAAGATAAATTTGCATCTAGATGAAGAAAACAGAATAAAACTCTGGGAGGTTTGTAACGGTGCGCTCGGGACTCATGATGGTTCTTTTAGTGCGATCTCAAAGTGCAAAATTACGGTGAACATGCCAAAGGGGTTGGTTTCAATCAAACAGCACAAACTTTATTATATTGCCCATAAAGCGGCATGCGATAGATGAAAGGGAGTGAAAAGGAAAAGTAAAGATAGGGGAAAAAAAAGAATAATAGCTACCACTGCCGGTCCAAGGAGTCCCTATGGTCCCAGATCCAGGCAGCGTCCCACTGGTCCTCACGATCAGTGTCGATCCTTGGTGGGGAGAGCTCTTCGGGGGTCTCATTGTTAGGGGTCATAGAATCATAGAATCACATGGTTGGATGGGACCTATAAGATCATCTAGTCCAACCGTCTTCCCACTACCATTGCTGCCACAGCTACTAAACCATATCTTGTAGCTTCTCATCAAGCCTCCTCTTGAACACTGCCAGGAACGGCGACTCCACCACCTCCCTGGGCAGGCCATTCCAGTGCCTGACCACTCTTTGGGAGAAAAAGTTTTTCCTCACGTCCAATCTAAACCTC